>LPNX010116036.1:1529892-1630983 GCA_001517045.1 Pseudotsuga menziesii
TATGAAAGCCTCCTTGATGAGACTTGGATTGTCATGCCAATTGGGTAATTAACTGACTGATTTTGATGTCTATATTATGCTTGGTCTGACAGAATTTCAATGGTGCATTTGACAGGTGAGAAAAGTGAAACCCGATGGTGCACATTGATCATGGTAGTAGATCAAAAGTTGCTGGAATTGGCTGGAAGTCTCCTTCAAATGATTTCCAAGACCCAAGAAAATCTTGGGGAGATGCTTAAGATACAGAAAAGGCAGAATGAAATGAACCACCAGATTTTGCAAGACTCTATTGGTTTTCAAAGGGAGGTGAAAGGCCTTCTGGGAGCAATTGGAAAAGGAAAGGAAGGTGGATCAGTGATGGGACATTCATCCAAGCAACCCATTAAGAAATGGTCCAGGCATAAAGACTCAAAGGAAATTGAGCAGGTAAAGATGAAGCAACCAGTGAAATGCTGGGGATGCGGAGGACATCATTTACGTCGGGACTGCCCAATGAGGGAACATGAAGAGGGAAATAGCCGCCAAGTTCCTAGGCTTCGGGATAAGCTAAAAGATGAAAACTAGTGGTAGAAGTCGTGGAAGCTGAGGGGCTTGGTCCTGAACGTTCAAAGTGAATAATTGAACTTGGGACAGATCTACAAAATTTTGAAACTTTGATGTGCAATTGTATATGTATTGTTATGTAATGGAACACCGAGGACGGTGTTATTCCAAGGGGGAGGGGAATGTAACACCCCATTTTTGATCCCGGTTGCATGATGTATATAATGTAATTAATCGTGGCGAGGAGATAAAGGGAAAAGCCCCACCATCGATATGGTTGTGTATGTTTCAGCAATGGGGATAGTTGTTGATGGTATATCGTGCTATCCGACACATTATAGTTTGGCATCATGTAAATACACACATCAATTAAAAATAAGCCCACAACCAACTACGACAGTGCAATGTTAAAATGAAAAGGGCATGATTCAAAAGGATAAGGGGTGGGGGATGTCAAACCTTGGTCTATGGGGGGAAACCCATGTGTTACCACCTTGTTTTATTTGCCATCTTCCGTTGTCTCATCCAACCACTTTAATGTCTTGTTGAGTAGCTTGGGGCAGTTATTGTTGAGTAGTGGTGGGTGTGGCAGGACTATCAGTCCTTTCCCACGTGCCCACTCCACCAGCAGACTCTCCTCTTCACTCATGTGGGGCAGAAGAAACACTCTTCACTCTCCCATGATTCCACTCTCTAGAGGATTGGGTCTTGCTGATTCTCACATAGAGAGGGGTTTGACTTCCTCATGTGCACCATTTGGGGGGATTCTTCATTAACTGATCACCCTCATGCAAAGATTTGTTCTCTCTTCCCTTCTCACGCATAGGAATTCTACATTGGTTTTCCTCACGCAGGGAGTGGGTGAAATCGTGGCTGTCACTCAGGATTCTCGAGTGCAGGAGCGATTCATGATAGGGGCTGTGTGCCTGTGTGGTCCATACCAGTTTCGGTGGTATGTGTATGTCTCCTTGTCGATTGTGGTCATGTATGCTGTCTGTTGTGGTCTGCGTTTGCATTTTCCTCTGTCCACGCTAGGAGTTTGACTTCTCCTCTATTTTGGGACTGTGTAAGGTCGCCCTAGTTTTCATTGTGTGTTGGGATATCGATTCACCCTGGTTTTGGGTTGCTTCCTGGTTGCTAAGGATGCAGACATCTTTTGGGTTTTGTTTCTTAGTTGTTTTGGCCACGCTAGGGCCAAGAACAACTCTGAGTTGTCTTGTGGACTTGAGTTGTTCACCAATTGGTTTGGATCGTCACCTGGTTGTTTTTCCTTCCCCACAGAGTTGTGAATTGGTTGTTTTGCTGCGGTATGCAGTGGTTGGTCTTTGGACTGTTGTGAGTGGGATTAGAGGCTGGGTATGCTTGAGAAGTTGGTGTTGAGGACACCAGCTTGGCATTTAGCCTATCCTAGCTCCTTGACAACCTGGTAAAACCCTACTATGTAGTGGTTGGCTTGGTTGTGTTTGTGTAACCTTGGCTATGTGTAAGCCTGCATTGACCCTTATTCCTTGAGGAATCATGCCTAGCTCGGGGGTGGCAATGTTGCTGAGAGATTGATGATCACATTGGCTTATGTTTGGGTGGAATGTTGTAGCGACATAGCTGGTTGCGGGGTGAGTTCTTCATTCAAAGATAAGTACTGCTGACTATTTGATCTCTGCAATTATATCTACTGTTCCATGAATTATGATGAACATGTTAAATGCTGGAATGTGTGTGTTGCTTCCGCTGAATGTTGAGTAACTGTGTATCCTTGTATGTTTTATGCATCTTAGTATGCATTATGCTAAGTTTCTTTAATATAAGAATTTCTTCATCTTCATGTTCATGTGTCTGTTTGTCCGTTTGATTGGTGTTAGTAGCATCCTCTTCACTGGTCGGAGGGTCAGGGATGTGACAACAAGATTATGAGGGCTGGGTACTATTGGCCTATCCTTTTTGCTTATGTGTGTACCTTTGTGAGAGAATGTGACTAGTGCCAAATATTTATAGGGAGGTATCAGCTCATATCCTTTCCCCTTAGGCCTATTGTAGTGAATGGACCTTTCCAACAATGGGGTCTGGATTTCATAGGTGAAATAAATCCCTCATAAAGTGGTCAGCATAAATGGATCCTAGTGTCCATAGACTACTTCACCAAGTGGATAGAGGCTGTACCCACTAGGAATGTAACTCATCATGAAGTTTTTATATGAGAATATGTTTATCAAGTTTGGTTTCCCAGTAAGGCTAGTGACTGATAATGCACCAGCTTTCAAAGTCGGGGCATTGGTTAATATGTGTGAGCCAATGGGCATTCAGCTGGTGCATTCCACATATTATTACCCTCAAGGCAATGGCCTGGCTGAGTCATCCAACAAAATCTTAGTTAGGATCATCAGAAAACTATTGGAGACAAAATAGAAAAGATGGGATTCTAAGCTGAATTTTTCTTTCTGGGATGATAGGGTAATAGACAAGAGATCTATAGGGACTTCTCCCTTCAAATTAGTTTATGGTATTGAGGCCATTTTTTCGATTTAGCTAATTCTTCCAGTAGAAAAATTCTTTCAAGAGGAGGAAGATGAACCAAATGATATGGTGAGGAGGATGATGGATTTGGTGGAGTTGCAGAAAGTCAGGGAACAAGTGATAGGAAAGTCAGAAGCTAATCAATAGAAGATCAAGGTCATGTTTGACAAAAGGGAAAAAGTGGACAACTTTTAGGTTGGAGATTAGGTCCTCAAGTGGGATACTGTCAAGAAGGACAAGGAAAAATATGGAAAGTTTGACTCTTTGTGAATTGGCCCTTTTGTGATAGCTCAGATATAGAAGAACAACACCTTCAAATTGCAAAATCTATAAGGGGAGGAGGTGTTTGATGGCCCAGTGAATGGGTGATTTCTGAAAATCTATTTTATATTAGGTTCTAAGGCCTTGTTATTGTAAAATATTAGTTAGTAGGGTTTTTTTTCTTACAAAATAAAATCCATGCCTAATGGAACAGTAGATGATAGTTTTAAACTCTTTAGTTGTTTTCCAGGAAAGGCATTTCGGTATGGTGTTCTTGGGACCTCACAGGAAGGTTCCCATCCCCAAGTAGGAGCCAGATGTTATCTCCCAAAATAATTTTATTTTTCAATAAGCTCACTCAAAAAATTTATTTTGTGATAGGATGAAGAATTCGAGTCATGTTATGAAAGATTTTAAGATGACTAACAAATTGCGGATCTTTGGTATTTCAATATCTGATAAAATTGAAATTTTTAGCTTTCAGTGGCTTAGGCGAGTTTTCCAATAGCTCATTAGCCACCAAAAATATTTGGTTTCGGTAGCTAACATTTTAATGCAGGATCATAGTTATCCATCGAAATCTAGCTCATTCAGTTATTCGTTAAAGGGACTTTTGGTGGCTTAGGCGAGACTTTCAAACAGGTCATTAGCCACCGAAAAGTGTTGGTTTCAGCATCTTAGCGAGCGACCGAAGGAGGGAATTAACCATCAAAAGCAAATGAAATGCGCTGGGGAAAATTTAGTTTCGGTGGATTAGGAGAAAGTGTTGATGGTTCATTAGCCACCAAAAGGCCTATATTTCGATGGTTAAACGGGGAGATCCAGAGAGACTATAATCCACTGAAATCAAGTTTTACAAATCTATTTGGAAATAAAGTCTCGGTGGCTTAGGAGAACAGGTCAATAGTTCATTAGCCACCGAAATCTTTGGTTTCGACATCTAGCAGAAAAAATATTGGGTTCCCATAACCGCTGAAAAGGACGAAAGAGGAAACAGTTTACTGCCAATCAAATCAAAGCTCGTCAACACAGTAGAGATCATGATAGGGCACGATAAACCACTGAAAGGAAAGGGAAAATGCCTCAAGGGGTAATTAAATGATTGAGGAGGCCATTATTTATCTTATGAGGACCGATGTGATTCAAAACCCCAATCTTCTCTCCATCTGTTCGACGAGCTGTAGACAATCTCCACTGAATATCCAGTTTGAATGAAAAATGATTGCTGGGAAAGTGGTCTTGAAAATATCACCAAAGGTCGTCGTCCTCTTACCCAAGCATTTCTCAAGTAGTTAAAACCCTCATAATTAGTTCCCTATCCTCGATTACACTCCACCTTCGATTTCATGAATCCTCACCACTAGAAACCACCTCTGAAAGTCAGCCTGCTAAAACTCTTACACAGAACTTGAACTGAATTTTTTGCAGGCACTCAAGAGCACATTCAACAAATGAATAAGGGAGGGCCTACTCTCAGGAAATAATTAGGAGACATTAGCTACCTAGAAGCAAATCTAGAAGTCTACCAGTTCTTCAAAGATGCTGGTTGCTACAAATTTTGTGAGAAAGTGCAAGGTTCACATCAATAGGTGGCTGAGGAATTTGCTCTCTCTTTTGATGGATGCAAGACACTCATAGGTAAGGAGGAATTCATGGTGGATGAAACCCTAATTGCAAAAGTGACTGAACTCCCTAGAACTGGGGAGAAGTTTAAAACCACCATTACAAAGGATGTGGATTTCAGATCTTATTTGAAGCCTGAACACAGAGGGGTGGTGTGGAAGAAAAGTGTCCCATCCACCTTGCTAGAAGAGAGGTGGAAGAAATTATTGAAGGCCATTGTGGTATATATACATTATGAAGGAAGATACAACAGGGACATGATTTTCCATTTCAAACTAATGAAACAATTCACAGGAAAGAGACCACTGAATTTACCTTTCTACTTACATAGGAGCCTAGCAAAAATGGCACATCAGATGAAGGCTCAGCCAACTAAGATTGTTCGAAGATTATCTCACCATGGCCTTATACAAATCCTTATCTAAGAATTGTTGAAGAGGAGAAATATGGCATGGACACATTTCTTGTTTTGGAATGGTTTTGAAACATGCCTACAGCTAGAAGAGAAGGGAAGGTATCCTTCGAAAAAGTCTAGCACCCCAAGGAGTGGAAAGAGGAAAAGAAGGGCTATCTCCCCAACAACAACAGAACAACCTCCTTCCTATTCTAAAACCAAGCAAGTTAAAAGAAACCTATATTTCAATGAAAAGGGCTACGAAATCACAGCACATAGTGGAAACATTTTGAACCTGCCCTACTCAGATTTAGAAGAAGAAAGAGAGGAAGGTGTTGACCTAGCAGTGCCTGTTGTAGTAGGAAATGAATAATTCCCATAACATACACCAAAAGAGAAAAATGAACCAGTAGAAAAGGCTTCCTCTAGCAAGCCCAGGACACAGAGGATAAATCTGTTGCTAAGACAAGTTTATGAGATGGAAATTTTAGAAAGAGAGATAAGGAGAAACAATGCTATATTAACCAAGAGGAATAAGCAGCTGCACAATTCTTTCCTAGAGATGAGAGAAAGGTATATATTTCTAAAAACACTAAACCTAAGATACATGAAGGACAACACTAGGCTGTACAGAATGATTAGGCTTCAGAGGCTACAGGTGAAGAATGCTGAACCAAACCCTAGCACTAATCTTACACTGGAAACCCTAGCTGAAGTGGCAGTAAGCCTTTAGCATCTAGAATTAATCCAGGATACTGCTAACCTTCCAAACATTGAGCAGGCTGAATAACAATCAAAAGATAAGCAACAGAACTTTAAAGCATAATTTTGGAGGCTACTTAATTTTTTTTCAAAACAGGGCTTTTGGTGGCTTAGGAGGACGCTGAAGCGGTTCATTAGCCACCAAAAGTAGTGCTTTTGGTAGCTAACAGACATGACATTTTGATCCCTTAACCATTGAAAGTAGAAAGAGGCACATAATCAAATTTTGGCACAAAGGACTGGTTTTGGGAGAACATAACTAGCTCAGGGATGAAGTATAAAGATGAAAGGCGCCGAAGAACAACATCAGGGAAGGTATGCTCCAGTTTTACATTTACATAAAAGAAGAAAGGGTCACAAACACTAACTGTTCAACAATCAGTGACTTATCTAGCAGAGGAACAGTGGCAGTTGATTCCTAGTACTCACTTCAGTCATCAGAGGGTTCAAATAGTGGACGCGTTTTTCAGTTAGATATTTTGGTAGTTAAATTAGGGTTTTTTAACCTAATTATGCAAAAAAAAATATTATGTCTATTTTTAGTAAATCAGATCCAGTTTTTCAGGATCTGAATATTTTGTAAAGGCTATAAAGCCTAAGACTTATGTTATTGAAAGGGTTTGACTTTGGGGACATGTAGACCATTACTATTGTCAAGCTGCTCATGTTACTCATGACCTAATATAAGCTCTTTTGCTATCATATGTTCAACTTCCATTTCTTGTCTATTCTGTGCTTATGCTTGAATGTGTTATTCATGTTTATTCAGGTTAATTGATGTCTGATAGCTGTCATCCTATTGGCATATTGATGATTTGAATTATAAGTACTTTCCTTGTTATGATTAGCCATTTATATATATTTATTTTATGTATGAATCATCTAGCATGATAAGTTCTCCATCTCTGCACCATATTATCAAACCTATGAACAGTGGTAGTTAAAAGCCTTATCCATGATTGAGTTTCATGCATGTCTTAAGAGTGTGAGGTCATGTAGGTCACCTGACTTGATCCACTTAGAAAACCATAAAAACATTTAAGTTACCATGCATCCTCGAGCTACATCCTAGAGGAGTTTCCTGGAGTGATAACAGGTGCAGTGATGTAGCTGAAGTCCAACACGTGAGAAACAACCATCCCAAGAGGGACTAAGGACTCCTTTCAAATGGTCCAAGGAAGTCATCAATGAGGTTAATGAAACCAGGATACAGTGGCCTCTGGGCCTATCCTATAGAATACATCTGTTGTCATCGACAGAGGGAGACCTACCCCTGGTCAAGACAATGGTGTTTACTTGACCATAAGAACGAGGGAGATAAATGAAAGATGTGAGACAATATGAGGATTGACCTACTGAATCGGGGGATGAATAGGAGGATTTGAACAGGGGCAAAGGGAGTGTAGTAGACTTAAAATTCCTTTGTTTAGAGTATGATGGTAGGACAGACCAAGAAGCAAATGAAACTGACTCATGGGAAAGGGATCATAAGTGTAATACCGAGAATGTCATTGCAGATGGGAAATACTTGGGGGAGGTAGATACTTTTTGTATTGATGGGATCCAAGGAAGACACATTACAAAGTACTCTGAACAAAGGCGGCCCAAAGTGGGAATGATGCCAAATTGTTATCTGTGGGGTGGTATCTACAGACACCGTTGTGGGACGATCTCATGGATTTTTGGCGAGCCCAAGAAATTAAATGCTTGATGATGCTTTTAATTTTAGAGAGTCTGAAAGCATGAAGAAGACTCTAGTGGGGGATATTTTTCATTAGTAGTCTTCTGTACCCAAAAAAGAATAAAAGTATACACAGGAGAGCTCATCCATCCTTTAGGGGATGAGAAACTTCTTTACTATTGATAGTCCAGTTAGGCCAAGAAAGGTTAAACCTATACTGATTGGACGGTCATTTAGATTCTTTTATGAGCATGAATGAAACCAAGTTTGCTTGGAAATCTTTTCTTGATGAGAAGAATAGAAAGGATCTTAACGATAATACATGGTGAGATTTTTCATAAATTTCGACCACTCTACCTGAGAAATCATAAAAGTATGCATAGGGGAATGGTCTTCGCTTGAATGTGCAAAGGTGGTCCTTTTCGTTTGATGGTCTACATAGTCTACAAAAGGAGATAAATGAGACGATGTAGATGCCCTTTCCTATAATTTAACGTGTGGGAAAGGAAGTAGTTGCGCTCGGCCATATTTTCATTCTTTTAGGAGTCATAAAAGAGCTTAAAAGAAACTCTGGTATGGTCAACTGATTGCTGTGGCACAAGCGGTGCCCCATGTCAAGAAAGTGGACAGTGGTCCAAAGGTCATCTGTGTAGTATGGATAAAGTAGGTGGCTCTTAGACATACCAATACATGCATGGGATAGATTGTGGAAGATGCACACAAGTCGGTGTGGCAGAGGCACACAAACCCAGGTGGTTCTCGGACATAGATTAGGAAATATATTTGTGAATTATGGTGGATGGACTTGACCACATGTGGTGTGAGTGCAAGTTCGGACGTAGGTATATGCCAATTGCATGCAAAAGAAATGATCCATCCTCCGAGGAGTGGCCTGGGGACTTGCATAAGGCATGGTGGATGAATTAGACAACTATATACTAAAATAAAATGATGCGCCTTATGGGCGGTGGCCCGAGAACCTGCATGATTAGCGGTAGGAAAGTGTGATTCAAGTACAGGTCCGAAGACACTTGCATCACCATGATGTGGCTCATAAATCGAGGTAACTTCCAGGAATTGGTCCTAAAAATTACTTGTTAAACATGAGACAATGGTGTCATAAAAAGATAGAGGATTAAAATTTGAGCCCAGAGGTGTGAGAGTTGTCTCTAGCCATGCTCCGGGTGACTCTGAACTAGTAGCTAATGGTGCTACCCCTGAATTGTGGTGAAAAACTATTGAAAAACAAAAAGGGAAAAAACTACACTATAAGGGACCTATAGTGGTTATATCAGGCATAGACTCTCTTGAGGTGGAGCCCATTGCATGGCTTCTTCAAGAGTCGACTGTCAGAGTCAGCGAAGAGGTATGCCCCTTTGCTATGGTGAACGTCGTTGGCAAGGAAGGATGATAGAATTTGGTATTTTATGGGAAGAACCGATTCCACACTATGGTTTAAAGGGAATGGGGTAAAACCGAAGGTGGTCTTACAGATCTCTCTGTCATCATGTAAGTGGTGCTATGATAGATCAGGTGGATCTTCCACAGCCGATGAGACATAAGGGTGACTAGTGATAGTGATCATGTAAATGGTATTGGTTGTGGTTTTTGTGGCCTTGCCCCCAGTCTCTGTTGGAGGAAGAGGGGTAGGCCTAGAGACGAGAGGAGTCTTTGATGGACCCGGAGGTAGGTGCAACATCATCTCAATTGGATGGACATGAGTCAACACATCTTGAGGCCTTAGAGGTAGGGTAGGTGGTTCAAGGTACCATGCAGTAAATCCCAGTGTGAAATCCTGTAGATTACAGGTTTCCAAGATAGAGTTACTCACGATCCCAAATGGTAGGAAAAGGAAAAGGAAAAGGAAAAGGATCATGTTGATCAGGAATGAACCCTAATGTTTCCCTGGTAATTGAGGTTGGTGCATATTGTCCCAAGGGTACTCCAGAGCAGTTAAGGCTTCAAGTATCTCCTCATCATTACGGAAGCAATGAAGGGATAGGTCTGATGGACCATTAGTGATGGTGGAGACAAGAGGGTCTATAGAACTAGACATCATGTAAATGGACATCATGTCTGAAGAAGGAGGTGGGGAATGGACTTCTTCGATCAAAGTGATCTCATATTCAAGGGAATTTTGTCTAAGTTTGGCTAGAGTTGTTCGAGACTTAGAAAACTCTTGAAAGTGGTGAGAATAGTGTCCATACAATCCGCAAAGGGCGAAAGCATGGTTTGTTCTCAATGACTTGTTTCTCACTATTGGCCGGCTTAGGAGTTCAACCATGGGGAGGTTTTCCGTTGTATCCATGGCATCCAAATGCATGTGGATTATGGGAATTTTAGGGTATTTTTGAGTTGGATGGCCATGTTCTTCACAGATAGCACAAGGCAGGATCTATCGAGGTCCAACAGTAGCTTTCACATTTTTTCTCCTAGCCCTTTTTGGGCGGGGAGGGTGAGTGCGGTGGTGGTGGTTTCTTTTTGCGGGCTAGGTCGAGGATGAGACTCGACTGTAATGGGTTGCATGGGGCTTATGACTACCTTGGGAATTGGTGGTTGAGCCGGTGGATCCAGATACCACACAAGAATTCCCAATGTAAAATTGGGTAAGTTTAAGGTAGCTATTACTGGCTTGCTCATGACACTAGGTGGGAGAAAGAGGTAGGGAATTATGTGGACTGGGGAGGAGCCCATATAAATCCTTGATGGTTGTATGTGGGAATGAGGTTGTAGTTATGGCTACCTATAATGCTGCAGCTACGGATGATGTTGTGGCTGTTGTTGATGTTGCGGCTGCAGATGGTGTTGCAGTTGCGGTTGGGGCTGCGAGTGCAATTGTGATTTGGGTGTAGTAGTGCTAGATGAGAGCATGCACAAATATGCTGTCTCATTTGGTGTCAATGGTGGTGACACTAAGGGGAAATAAGCTGTCATGGTGGTATCGGCAAACAACCTAGGGCCTACATTCAATAATGAGGAGGCTAGTATGTTGTCAACCATGGTGTTGACCACAGGGATAACATTGGTGGGTGTGGTCAGCCCTTGCTGATCAATGGTGTTGATCATAGGGATAACATTGGAGGGTTATGTTATCCCTTGAATATCATGATAAGTCATTTGGTTAACCATCACGGTTTTCCCTTCATGGGGGAAAAATGAGATGGAAAATAGTTGATGCTATGGCTCTCATGGCGTACATATAACTTCTTTCGAGGAGAAGGTTATAGTCCAACTGAGCATTTACAACCTCTATGTCAATCAGTACTATTTTCTTGACTAATGTGATGGGGACATGAGGGAGTATTCGTTGGGATTTAGTGGGATGACCATCATAAGCCCACAAAGTACTAGAGGATGATTGTAGAATTGAGGCTCCAAGCTTCTGCCAGACTAGGGTAGAAATACTACACATGGATGCCCCCTCATCCACTATTCACTAGTGTACGACCAAATTTTAGATAGACACCAAGATTTGGAAGGCAATGGTTGATGCCATCTGCAGTTCTCCATTCTCCATGTCGAATGTGATCAACTTGGAGTCAGAGGGGTCTACAACACCTAGGGCAGCTAGTAATGCTTTTTGCTACGTTGGGAAACTTTTGAGTACCTCAAGAGCGGACATGGCGGTAGGTGTTTGGGCCAAATCATCCATCATGCTGTAGCTGACAGCATCTCTAGCCATGGCGTTGTTGGCAACCCAACGTATGGGGGGGTGCATGAAAGGGGCTAATTGAAGAGTTGCATTGGCTATTTTCGATGTAGATGCCACTGATGTGTTAGCGGGTTTGGTTTTGGTTCTGTATTGATTATTTTTGGTCTATAAATTGACCTCTTCAGTTGTCATAGCTAGCAGGTGGTGAACACATGTTTTTTTCATCGAAGGTGCCCCAGGGGTATTGGGATTTGGTTGGGGAGGAGGTATAGTTGCCACCAGTCCTTGGAATGGTAATGGGTTTTGAAGCACCATAGGAGGAGGTCCTCGTGGTGGTGGGTTGGGTTGGGCTTGGTCTATTGTATTGGTGGCATGTTGAACCTCATTCCTAATGTCTTTCTTAGCATGACCCATGAAGGGACACTCATATGTGTAGTGCCCATAGACCTCGCATAGTGTGCATGGTTGGTTTGTACGCAGTGGAGCATTGCGTCTTGGTGCATTTGGTCGTTGAGGATTTTGGGTTGGACGTGTTAACCCAAAAATTCCCTCACTCAGCTCTACATGGCCTACACTACCCAAGGACACCCATGCATGACCCTCATTTCACCCCATTGGAACCCACACCCTCAAAAAGGCTTAAGAATGAGCAAAAGGGCTTAAAAACCCCAAAAAAGAGCCTAAATAGTTTTCCTAGGGGCTAAAGCCTCCAAAAAGGGGCTAAAACCCCTCAAAGGAGCTAAAAACCACAAAAGGAGCTAAAGATAGGGTGGAAGGGGCTAAAATCCCCAAAAAGGGGTTAAAGCCCCAACCAGGGGCTTAAAACCCTAAAAAGCCCCCCCCCAAAAAACTATAAATAGAGGGGTGAGGGTCACTCTCAAAACAATTCTCCCTTGCATATTGTTATGCTTCCCAAGTGGATGCCTTGAGACCCTTTGTCTCTCAAGCCACCCACACTCCCTCTCCTCCATCCTTCTATTGAGCCATAGCTCCCCCTTCCAAGAGAGGTGCTTCTCCAAGCTAGGGCATGGTGGCCCATTCCATCAAGAGAAGGTATAACTTGTTGTGTTGTTTATTTGATTTTGTCTAATCCATTGTTTGTTTGTAGGTTTATTGTTTAACATATTTTTGTAGGTATTTTGGTTCTAACAATTGTATGCAGGGTATTGGAGCGAAACGCTAACATTATTTGCAGAGGGTTTTCCATCCATTTCTTTTGTTTCTATTCCATTTCATTTTCTGTCTATTTTTCTGCATTCATCACCAGGAACCTACCATTCAATCCTATAGATGGAAGGTAGCCATTCCTTCCCTATAGCAAGGGTGAAATCCCTGCTACAGAACTGGCGAACATACTAGGTCGATCCCACAGGATCCCTGGGTTTTATTTTTACAGTTTAGTTTTTTTTCCTAGTTTAGTTTTCTGATTAAATCTAGCTTAGATTCTTGTTTATTTACATTTTCAGTTATTGTCGAGCCTCCACAAGGCAATTTCGAGTCCGTTTGGCCATAGTACAGGTTACTGTCGGCCAGATTTGACTTGGGGTCAAAAAAATTTCACATTCCAGAGCAGGTCATTCTTATCGGGCCTAGAAATGGGACCAAGTCACTCATTTTGGGCCTCACAGGTGCGACTAGGTCACCTATCCTCGAAAGGTTAAACCCCCTTCCAGAAGATAGCCTTCTTCTATCTACAAAAGCTAAGTGACCCCCTCGCCTGTTTCTAGAAAATTCAGCGACCCCGTCGCCACATTTGACCCGAAAAGTGTGATCTGTCACTCAGAATTGGGTTTTTTAATAATTAAGAACTGTCAGTGTGGCTCAGCTACCTCTATCCATCCGAACTATTTTATTTTTGTTTATGTTTATGTTTATGTCAATTTCATTTACATAACAAAGTGTAAATTAAATACTTAATGGGTTAATGAACATAGTTTGACTAAAACTCACTTAAAATCAACAATCTTGCTTAACCCTTCGTCCTCTACCCACTCATCACCCTTTGGGGTATTCTGAGATAAGATGAAAGGGATAGCTCATATAGTAATAGGCACTTCACCCAATATTGTTCGAAGCCACTAAAAACAGGTGACGTAGAAGGTAGAGGGGGTAGAGAAGAAGGGCCTGTCATGGCACTCAGCGTCCTCCCTGTTGACCAACCTTGCATTCGGAAGGTGACCTGTGGATCTACAGATGTGCTTAGTCCCATTGTGTTGAGAGCCCAGTACCTTCTCCTGGTTGAAGAAGAATATTGGTGTAAGGTAGTCACCTAGTCAGGCTATCACAATTCAAGATTACAAATGGTACATGTCTAAAACATTTTTTATTACAATTTACTACTTTCATCCACAATGATATGAACTCTATGTAATATTCATAAACCATTGGAAGCCACTATATATAACAAAAAAACAAAAATACATACACACCACACCATATAAATCAACCCAACATAATTTAGAATGCTGAGAGAGCCAGTAAAATTTACAAATTTACACTAAGTTAAAAATCTGCAGTCTTTGAGGACATAAGTCTCTGACTTCCTTAACCATGGGAAGTAGTTGGGATTAGCCTAGACACTCATTGTGAGGAGTACCACAGGAACCCCAAAGGAGCTGGCCGCTGAGAGGAATTGCCAAGCAAAATGGGCAATGACCCCCACCGATTGAGTAGCATTCCCGTGAGGAAAAATCCAAGCGCTGTCTTCTGGTAGTCTTGGTGGCCGAGTGACCACCTATATCCAATAGGAATCCATTGAAACTAGGGTCCAATAATCATTACCACCAATTTGACATTCAAATTTAACACAATTGATCCCTCGTGCTCTTCCTCACGTCTAAGAGGAAAACCACCACAGTTCGGGTCATTAAAATGACATCATCGAGACCATTATCGATGACCTCCCACACCATCAGAAGGCCACATAGCCTCTAATTTAGATTCAGACCCATATCAGTCTAATCCAGACCTACACACTGCACCATCAAGACCCATGGCTGGTGCAAACCAGGATCCATTTTCCGGCATAGTAATTTCTAGTGGACCCATGTCCACACCACAAACTATCACCAACAACCCTATAGGTGGCCCCAACATGGTTTTTCAAACCATGATAAGTCAGCTGCCACCATCCATATTGACCAATCAAGTTGTCCCACCTGCAACACATGGGGGCAGTGGCCCTTCCACATACACTGCCCCTCCTGTCACACATGGGGGCATTGGCCCTTCCACCTACAGTGCCCCTCCTATCATACATGGGGGCAGTGGCCCTTCCACCCACATTGTCCCTCCCACCACACTTGGGGGCACTATCCCATCCATAATGGTGCCACAAGTACCCCCAGCAATGTAGGCACATTTTGCAACTGCAAACCCCACCACCATGGTTGTCCCATATCACATCAACCTAGGGTCAAACCTCCCTTTCATGGAACGTCTCAACTTGCATGATTTGGACTAGTTAACAAATGAACCTATCCACCATCAAACTTTTTGGCCTCCTATGCCAACCAAACAGCCCTCAGATATTCCCAAGTTTGAAGGGAAGGGAGGGGAGTGCCCCCAAAACCACATCATGATGTTTCATCTATGGTGCTCATCAAAAAGCATTATAGATGATTCGATCAGGCTAAGACTATTCCAACGCACCCTCACAGGTGTTGTAGCCAAGTGGCACAGTGAGCTACCATAAGCCAAGTACCTAGATTTCAACTCCCTGGCTTTCATGTTCTTGCAATATTTCCAACTCCACGTCAAATATGATGAAGGGGTGGAGATCTTGTTATCTTGCCTCCAGAACACTAAGACCCACATAACCGATCACATCCATGAGTGGCAGCGATGCCGTAGTTTTTGTAAGATCCAACTTGATGACAGGATATTCCTAGATTGGTTCCTAAAAACCTTGCTCCCACCTATAGAAAAGGATGTTGCATCTGAACGTCGCCAATCCAAAGAGGAGGCCATCCTGAAATCCCAGCAATTTGATCTGATCTATGCACAGTCTCAATATCTTTACACCGTCATTCTAGATGCTCCTTGTGTAGGCACCTCTTACTGCGATGCACCAGAGGCATCCCATGCTGCAGATGGAATCATAGGTTTGATCTCTCACCAACCACGGCACTGTCCAACATCACCTACCATACCACCACAACCAAGCAACACTGCTAGTGTTTCCTACCAAAACCAAAATTCGAACTATGCAAGAATGATGTCCCAGTCCAGAGCCACAAATTCTTATGCACAACCTGCACCACTACAGTAGGCTCAGGCCTTGGCTTGGCCAACACAACAATATGCGGGGAAAATGCCCACATTTATGGCACCGCCGTGGAAAACCGGCCAGCCCAAAATCCTCGACGACCAAATGAACTGAGACACAATGACCTATTGCATACAAACCAACCATGCACACTCTATGAGGTCTTCGGGCACTACACATTTGAGTGTCCCTTCATGGGTCGCACTAAGCAGGCCATTAGGAATGAGGTTCAACATGCCACTAACACAATGGACCAAGTCCAACCCAACCCAGCACCACAAGGAACTCCTCTTATGGTGCTCCAAAACCCATTACCAGTGTAAGGATTGGTGGCAACCGCACCCCCTTCCCAACAAAATCCTAACGCTCTGGGGGAACCTCCCATGGTAGAAACAAGTTTCCACCACTTGCTAGCTATGACAGCTGAAGAAGTCAATTTACAAACTAGATGAAATTAGTACGGAACCAATACCCAACCCGATAACACATCAGCAACATCTATGTCTAAAATGGTCAATGCACCTCTTCAGTTACCCCCTTTTCCATGCCCCCCCATACACCGGGTTGCCAATAAGGCCATGGCTAGAGTTTCCATCAACTACAGCATCGTGGACGATTTGGCCCAAACACCTACCACCATGTCTTCTCTTTAGGTATTCAAAACGTGCCCAACCCAGTGGAAAGCCTTACTAGCTACCATTGGGGCCGTAGACCCCTCTGACTCCAATTTGATCACATTAGACAGAGATAATGGAGAATCGTGAATTCCATCAACCATTTCCTTTCAAATCCCGATGTCTATTCGGAATTTGGTCGTGCACCGGTGCATAGTGGATAAGGGGGCATCCACATGCGTTATGTCTACCCTAGTTTGGCAGAAACTTGGATCCCCAATTCTACAACCATCCTCCATAAATCTACGGGATTATGATGGCCATCCCATTAAAGTCCAAGGAATCTTCCCCCACGTCCCCATCACATTAGCTGGGAAGAAAGTTTTGATTGACATTGAGGTTGTCAACACTCAATTGCATTATAACCTTCTCCTTGGAAGAAGTTATATGTACGCCATGAGAGCCATAGCATCAACTGTCTTCCATCCCATGATGTCCCCCCATGAAGGGAAAATTGTGACAGTTGACCAACTGACTTATCACAATCTGCAAGGGCTAACAACACCTGCCAACGTTATCCCTACGATCAACACCATTGATCCACAAGGGATGACCACACACGCAAATGTTATCCCTGTGGTCAACACCATGGTTGACAACATACCAGCCTCCCCATTATTGAATGTAGGCCCTGGGTTGTTTCCTGATACCACCATGATGGTTCCTTTCCCCTTAGTGTCACCACCACTAACACCAAATGAGACTGCAGACATGTGCATGCTCTCATCCAACACTGCTGCACCCAAACAACAACTGCAACCACAACACCGTCCATAGCCACAACATCAACAACAACCAAAACATCATCCACAACTGCAACAGTATGCACAGCCGTAACCACAACCTCATCCCCACATACAACCACCATGGAGTTATATGGGCTCCTCTCCAGTCCATACAATTCCCTTCCTCTTTCCCCCACCTAGTGTCATGAGCAAGCCAGTAATGGCCACCCTAATCCTACCCAACTTTACATTGGGAATTCCTGTCTAGTATCTTGATCCACCAGCTCAATCACCAATGCCCCAGGTAGTCTTAACCCCCGTGCAACCCATTGCGGTCGAGTCTCATCCTCCACCTAGCCTGAAAAAACCAACCACCACACTCACACCTGCACCACCCTACCCAAAAAGGCCAGGGGAAAGAATGCAAAAGATATCGCAGAGCCTCAATAGATCCCTCCTTGTGCCATCTACGAAGAACAAGGCCATTCGACTCAAAACTACCCTGAGATTCCAATGATTTGCTCGCATTTGGATTCCATGGATACAATCGAAAACCTCCCCGTGGTTGAACTTCTAAGCACGCCAATAGTGAGAAACAAATCATTGAGAACAAACCATGCTTGTACCCTTTGCGGAGTGTATGGACACTATTCTCACTACTGTCAAGACTTGACCAAGTTATGAATGGCTTTAGCCAACCTCCATCAACATTCCCTTGAATCTGAGATCACCTTGATCGAAGAATTTCATCCCCCACCTCCTTCTTCAGACACCATGTCCATTTAGTTGATGTCCAGTTCTACCGACCCTCTTGTCTCCACCACCACCAACGGTCCATCAGACCTGTCCCTTCTGTTGTTTCTGCAACCAAAGCTCCATATGTAGCCGCAACCTCAGTCACAACCTCAACCTTAGTTACTAGGGAAACAGTGGGGTTCATTCTTGATCAACATTTTCCTTTCCTTTTCCTACCATTCGAGATCATGAGTAAGTCTATCTTGGCAACCTGCAATCTACAGAATTTCACACTTGGAGATCTTGTGTGGTACCTTGAACCACCTACCATACCTCTAAGGCACCAAGATGTGTTGAATAATGTCCAGTCAATTGAGATGATGTTGCACCTACCTCCAGGTCCATCAAAGACTCCTCCTATCTCTAGGTCTACCCCTCTTCCTCCAATAGAGACTAGGGGCAAGGAAACCAAAGCCACAACCAATACCATTTTCATGATATCTAGCACCACTTTCCATTTCACCTCATTGGCTATGGAATATCCACTTGATCTATCGTAGCACCACTCACGCGATGACGAAGATATATGTAAGACCACCTTCAGTTTTACCCCATTCCCTTTAAACCATAGTGTGGAATCGGTCCTTCCCATAAAAGACCAGATTTTGTCATCCCTCCTTTCCAATGACCTTCATCTCGGTAAGGGGGCATACCTCTTCACTGACTCAGATGGTTGACTCTTGAAGAAGCCGTGCAACAGGCTCCACCTCAAGAGAGTCTATGCCTGATATAACCACTATGAGTCCCTTATAGCGTAGTTTTTTCCCTTTTATTTTTGCAATGTTCTTACCACAATTCAAAGACCCGCATTCAAGGAAAGCACCATTAGCTACTAATTCAAAGTCACCTGGAACCTATTCAAGACACCCCTCACACCTTTGGGCCCAAATTTTTATCTCCTTATGAGACCATTGTCTCATGCTTAACAAACAAATTTCGGGACCGCTTCCCAGAAGTTTCCTCGATTTTTGAGCCACAGCATGGTGATGCAAGTGTATTTAGACTTATACTTACATTACACTTGTCTACCACTACTCATGTGGGTTCTTGGTCCACCTCCCGTAAGGAACATCATTTTTATTTTAAGCATATAGACATCTACTTCATCCACCGCACCTTATGCAGATCACGATACCATCATCTGGAGAATGGATCATTTCCTTTGCATGCATTTGAAATATAAATACCTCTATACTTGCACTCACATCTCATGTAGTCAATTCCATCCACCACAATTCACACATGAATATCCTGACCTCTATTCGAGAGACACCTTGTTTTACGTGCCTTTGTCGCATCGACTCACGTGCCTCTGCACTGATCTATCCCATGCATGTATTGGTATGTTTGAGAGACATATACTCTGTCCATACTGTGTGGACAACCCTTTGGACCACTATCCACTATACTGACATGGGGCACTTCCTGTGCCACCGTAATTGGTTGACCATACTAGAGTTTCCTTTAAGCTCTTTTCTGACTCCTAAAAGAATGAAAATATTGTCGAGTGTAGCTACTTCCTTTCCTGCTTGCTAAAGTATAGGAAAGGGCATCTACATTGTCTCATTTACCTCCTTTTGTGGACTATGTAGCCCATCAAATGAAAAGGATCACCTTGGCATATTCAAACCAAGACCGTTCCCCTCTGCATACTTTTATGCTTTCTCGGGCAAAGGGGCCGCACTTTACGAAAAATCTCACCATGGGTTGTCATTAATCTATTTTCCAACCTTCTCATCAAGAAAAGATTGCCAACCAAACTTGGTTTCATTCATGCTCATAAAAGTATTTGAATGACCATCCAGTCAGTATAGGTTTAACCTTGTTCGGCCTGACTGGACTACCAACAGTAAAGAAGTCTCCCATCTGCCAAAAAAAGATGGGAGAGCTCTCCTGTGCATACTTTTATCCTTTTTTAGGTGTTAGCACCTCTATTTTGAACAGTTGAGGAAGAACAATGATGGAGGAAAAATAAAAGGATACATGAACTTGGCTAATATTAATAGTTTCATTCTATTATAAAATGGCGCATAAAAGTTAAATTGGTTCATGATCCGATGGTGTAAAATGAAAGAAGTGAAGATCTATGGTTTGAAATAGATTTGCTAGATGAAGATGTGTGGGAGATAAGGAGAAGCGGAGGTGGTTAATGAAACTGAAATATCAACGGTGATGGAATAAAACAAGAAAAATCTACGGTTGATTAAGACTCCGCTAAATAAAGATGCAAGTTTCAAAAAATAGAAAGGAGCTAGAGGAAAGTGTACATCCAATTTTAATCTGACGGCTTAAGAAAAAAGCAGAGACTCATCGATGGTTGTTAGCGGTTCCGGAGGATAAAGTTGCATGATGATTAAAACAGAAAGGAGGTAGCAGAATGTAAACCATGGTACATGTGGCGGCTCAGAGTGGATTCCGCGAAGGAAATCAGTTAAGAGAAAACCACTTGGTGGAGTCTCCGGAATAGGCCATTATATAAAGGTGAATTTGACTTTGTTTTAAAAAATCATTTTTCTTTTTGCATGATGCAGATGAACGAAGGAGACAGTTCGCCATCTTTCTAAAGTTAACCTTACATATCTACAGTCACAGTCATAGGTAAGCCTTAAACACTTAAAGTTTTGTTCAAAGGATTATCACCATTGTCTGTTATGGAAATAGAACAAGGGTTAATGGTTTTGAGCCGAGTTTTGGATGAAAGGGAGGAATTTATTATTGATAGAGACAGAAATGTGTATGACCTAGTTTTATTAGTTGGAGAAGTATTGGTTTTTAAAGAATGATTATGGTGGTATAATTTGCAGGGAAATGACATTTTAAGTTTCTGCAAGTCTTTTTTCGTATTATTTCTTCATTGAACAGACTTTACCGTTTCCAGAATTTGTTGAATGGTGCACAAGTAGTTACTCACCTTCTGAGAGAGTCATTATGAGTCATGCCACATCTAAAATATTGTGTAAGATTGATGCAAAAACCATTTTCAAAATTTTTAATTTGCCCGATAGTTTCCCTGACAATTGTGAGTCTGTGAATGAGTCTGTATTAGTCGAAATATACAAAAGTTGTAAAACTGAGGTTAGATATGAGTTTTTGTCCAGTATTATTACTGAAGGTCAGTCGTTAGAGGGTCTTTTTCTGCCATATAATATTCACATTTTCAAAGAAGAAGTGCAATTGGTGATTTCTTTGGTCTTCCAAATTTTAGGTTTAGATTGCAACATGCATATCAGCGAAGTTGTCTTGGGTTTTTTATTGAGAATGAGTTCAATTAGTCCCGAGTCCCATTCAGTCCATTATTTTAGTTTGGATGAGTATTTAGCGGAAGTCATTCATATCCAGTTAGTCAATTTTACAAAGGTCAAGTTTTTCAAATACCAATCATACTTGTTGAACATGTTTCTATGTTCAAATGTAACAGAATTACAATTCGTGTCCACTATTTTCTCTCCAGACCTCACAAAGCAAATCAATATGTTTGAGTTTGTAAATTCCATTATGTCTGAGATGTACAAATTGTTGTTTGATGAAATGTTACCAAGAGTGATAGAGGAAATGAAAATCATGCTGCAATCATCCTCAGAGGATAGAGTAGGGGACTGGTTCTTATATAAAGATTTTACTGTTTTGAGGGTGTATGGTTTCATTGGGGAACCGTACAAGTTACCTATTTTTCTGACATCTAGAACTTTTGCACTTGAATTCATGAGGCAAAGATTATGTATAGAGGAGGAGCATTTTGGAGCATTCAAGAAGTCTTCTAGTATTAAATTTCCCTTTAAAGTTGGTCCATTTATCTTCAAAAACAAAAGTACCTTGATGATTGTGGAAAATTACTAGAAATTATGGATTTCCAGAAAGAACAAAGAATTAATTATGATCCGCATCATATAATTTCTCAAAGGAAGCAATCAAATAAGAACAAACCATTCGATCATCAGATTGTTGAAGGTTTAGAGGAAATAGCCAATTTGTCTTGTTTTGTAGAAAGTCCAGGAATTGATGAAGGTGAGAGCAGTGGGTTGATTACAATAGTTCAAGCACCTGAAAATCCCAGCATTTTGAGTAAAAGAAGTCTTTATGAGATTGAAAATATGGATGTGGATGAAAACAGTTCATGTAAAAAGACTAAAACATTTTCTCAAGATGATCAAACTCCAGGTGAAATAGTTTCAGAGGATTTGAAGAAAATATTTTTGTTCCCTAAGAAGTCAGTACAAATACATCAGTTTTCCTTTGAAGGAGAAAATAGTGCAGAACCCAATTCAGGTTTCAAATCCAGAGCAGATTTCATGACAGGTTATGCTGAAAAATAGATGCATTCATTGGAGGAGACAAAAAATATACTTCCTCGAGTTAGAAGTCCATGTAACCAAAAAGCATCACTGATTTCTACTCGGGATATAGAGAGGAACACCTTAAAATTAGCTATGGTAAGTGAGAAAAATGTATCTGAGATGGAAGTAACGCTAGATAAAATCAGTGTACCTGACAAGATACAACTCCACAAGCACACGGGAGATATTATTTATTCATATTTGTTACATGCCACTATGAAAATTAACAAATTGCAAGCCTTTATAGATAAATTGGAAGTCCAGTTGAAACACGAGAAATTAGAGAATAAAGCAAATTTGATCCAGATTAAGAAGCTGCAGACAGATGTTATAAGTTTGGGAAGTGAACCAAGAAATACACGGGCCTCCAGAAATATTTTGGAAGAAAAAGACAATACCATCCAGGCATTGAAAAAGAAGCTGAAAATCCCAAATTCTGAACACACTCAGTCCCTAAAGTTATTGGCATTGCAAGAAGAGACAGATAAAGTTTGTCAAGAGATGATGGATTATAAAGGCAAAACATTAAAATTGCAGGAGGAAAAAAACAAATGGGAAATGGAGAGAACTAAATTGATGACACAAATTTCAAAGATGAAAAAGGATCAGAATGATGAAAAGGAAATTATGGAAGTATTGATGAGCTAGACTCCTGCTGATACAGATTTATCTCTTCTAAATATTGAAAATCCTTTGAGTGAATTTTCTGTTGATGATTTGTTAGTGCCAATGTCACAGCTGAGCCTGAAGGATGTGGAAATCAAGGAATTGAAAGAAGAAAATGAGAAGATTAAATCAGAGCTAGCTAAAATGGTTGAAAGTAAGAATAAAATATTACATGATAAAAGTCAGTTGTAGAAAAAGTTTAATGAATTAAAAGAAAGAAATACAGGAAAGGCCCCTCTACAAGGAGCTAAGAATATAATATGGGATACATTATCTGTAGAGGTTACTAAGTTTAGACATTATCTAAATTTTATTGATGATCAGAGTGAATTAGTTAATTTAGACACTCAGAGATTAAAGCTGGAAAATGAAACTATGGAGAAAAATCCTTTAAACACAGCTCAAAATGCTCTGAATTTCTTGAACTCCCCAACATATCAAAAGTTGCAAGAGATAGGAATTAAAGACAAAGTAGCTGTTGTACTATGGTTGAAGAAATTCATTAACAAACATCAGCTCATGAAGGAGGTGCAAGATAAGGCAAATGCAATGTCTTCATGGATAAATGATTTCACACGTGCTTTTAAGGAGTTGTTTGAAGATGACCTCCCTTCTTTCTAGGATGAAGAGGGAAGACTATTTTCTCAGGAACATTATCATAGTCTGTTAGTATAAAACCACATGGACCATTCCAAGTTTGAATACTTCATAAAGGGGCTAATTGGGAAAATCATCGTAGACAAATTAAGAGAGGATTTCAAAATATTGCAAAAGTTTATGATTGTTAGAGGAGGGTTTCCCATTGTATTTTATGAGGCCTATGTGGATCTGGAGGTATCTATCAGAGAAATGACAGAGTATGACACGCCAGGTGTAGAACAATGGAGGACCATGGAAATATTTGGAAAGACCAAGTATATTCTTCATCCTTAAAAAATAGGTGTTTCCCGTTGTGGAGCTGCTTATTTGGGCCTTGCTGTCACCAAGTTGATTATAATTAAACGATCCGTTATCAGAATCAAAGCATGTAGTTTATTCCTAGTTGTTAGGGATATAGTTACAAAAAACTTTGATTAATAGATTATTTAGTTATTGATCTTCTTGGGAAGAAGTTATTTGTGTATATATTTGAATTTACTTGATGTATTGGGGGTTGGAACCCATATGTTGGATCGATGTTTTTGAGGACATATAATTTTTGAAATAACAAAGCTGAATGCTGGTTGATCATTAGAGATTCCTATGTCATTTATGTTACAGTATGTGCCTTTCCTTTCTATGTGATTGTATTCTCAGTGCTTACATTTCATTTTGTTTTCTTCATATCTGAAGTGTAGTATTGAATAGTTCAGAATTCATGCTTGTTATGCTATGGATATTGTTTCAGATATTTCATAAATATTTCTGCTAAAGTTAATATGGAATTCATCTCATGATGCTCTATATTGATGGATTGTTCAAGTTTCTTTCTTATCCACCTGAATCAATGAATGACTGTGACGTGATGGTTATCTTACCTTTGTTGAAAACCAATGTATGAAATATTTGTAATATCTTTATCTATTTGAATCCATTTCCTAATGTTTATATGTGTTGTTTCAACCATCTCCATAATTTTAAAGTAGTGATTCCTATATCTGGCCCTGTTAAAATCTATATTTGAGAGATCCCTCTCTAGAAAGAAAAGCTAGTTTCTTTCTGAAGTGGTTTTTGCTGTTACCTTTGGGATTTACCTTTTACAACCTGGGTACATTCTGATTGTTAACATTGGGTACAGGAAACTACCAATGAAAAAGATCCCCGACTAGAGTCTTCTTCATGCTTTCAGACTCTCTAAAATTGAAAGCACCATCGAGAATTTACTTTCTCAGGCTCGCCAAAAATCAATGAGATCATACCACAACAGTGTCTCTAGACACCATCCCATAGAAAACAGTTTGGTAGCATTCCCACTTTGGGTTTCCTTTGTTCAAAGTACTCTATAATGTGTCTTCCTTGGATCCCATCAATATCAAAAGTGTCTACCTCCCCCAAGTATTTCCCATCTGCAGTGACAATCCCGGTATTACAGATATGATCCCATTCCCATAAGACAATTTCATTTGCTGCCTGGTCCTCCCTGCCGTCATACTCTGAGCAAAGTAAGTTTGAGTCTACTACACTCCCTCTACCCCTATCCGACTCTTTCCCTCTCCCTCCCATTCAATGGCTCAGTCCTCAGATTGTCTCAGACTTTTTGTTTATCTCCCTCATGCTTCTGGTCAAGGAAACATCATGCCTTAATCAGGGAAAGGTCTCGCTCTGTCGACGACAACAAACATATTCCAGAGGATAGACCCAGAGGTCCCTGTATATTGGTTTCATTAACCTCATTGATGAGTTCCTTGGACCACTTGAGAAGAGTCCTTAGTGCCTCTCGGGATGGTTATTTCTCACGTGCTTGACTCCAACTACATCATCGCACCATTGAGATTCGTACAGGGTATAGGTCCATGCAGTATTTGGTTGAAGACCCCAGATGTCACCTAACTCTAGCACATTGATGAGTCTATTCGAGGGAGCTATACAAGTTTATGTCCCTTGTGAATTCCGGGTTGCATTGGAGATAGTGTTCAGAAGCCCCAGTAGCGCTTCTATATAGGTTTATGATTGATGCAGCATACTTGTACCACAGAGACTCTGACTCTCCATTAGTAAGTCCATACAGCTATTTAGCTTCCCATATCCAATAGGATATCAGTCATGAATATATAGCATTCCATGAGAATTACATGGGTCCAATGTAGCAGTTCTTCATATCAGTATTGTATTCAGCCTCGCATTGAGGCAACCACTATGTATCATCAGTTGTATATGATCAGCTCTTGTATTATAGAGCATACATCACATAATTCTTTTGACATTGTTACAAGCATGGGGATTCTCAACTCATCCATATACATGTCACACATTATTTGTATCTCACCCATTGATGGGAACCATATTAATATAAAAACCAAAAGCCACCATGCCCCAACCCAGGAAGCACCAACTCTCCATAGAAAATCCTATCATGTTCATCGACCATACGATGAGCTCCTACCTTCACACATCAAGGGGCAATATGTTAACCCAAAAAATCCCTCACTCAGCTCTACATGGCCTACACCACCCAAGGACACCCATGCACGACCCTCATTTCACCCCATTGGACCCCCACAGCCTCAAAAAGGCTTAAGAATGAGTGAAAGGGCTTAAAAACCCCAAAAAAGAGCCTAAATAGTTCTCCTAGGAGATAAATTGTCCAAAAAGGGGATAAAACCCCTCAAAGGAGCTAAAAACCCCAAAAGGTGCTAAATATAGGGTGGAAGGGGCTAAAAGCCCCAACCAGGGGCTTAAAACCCTAAAAGGCCCCCCCCCAAAAAAAAACTATAAATAGAGGGGTGGGGGTCACTCTCAAAACACTTCTCCCTTGCATACTGTTATGCTACCCAAGTGGATGCCTTGAGACCCTTTGTCTCTCAAGCCACCCACACTCCCTTTCCTCCATCCTTCCATTGAGCCATAGCTCCCCCTTCCAACAGGGGTGCTTCTCCAAGCCAGGGAATGGTCGCCCATTCCATCACGAGAAGGTATAACTTGTTCTTTTTTGTTGTTTATTTGATTTTATCTAATCCATTGTTTGTTTGTAGGTTTATTGTTTAACATATTTTTGCAGGTATTTTGGTTCTAACAGTTGTATGTAGGGTATTGGAGCGGAACCCTAACATTGTTTGCAGAGGGGTTTCCATCCATTTCTTTTGTTTTTGTTATATTTCATTTTCTATTCGTTTTTATGTATTCATCACCAGGAACCTACCCTTCCATCCTATTGACGAAAGTTAGGCATTCCTGCCTTGTAGCAAGGGAGAAATCCCTACTACAGGCCGCTTTTCTGGGGCATTGTTGGGAGGATTTGTTTGTTGACCACCTCCCTGCGGTTGATTGTTGCCTTGGTTTTGGGGTCGGTTATTCCTGGCTTGCCCTTGTTGGTTATTGGGGGCTGGCTGGTTGGGATGGTTTTTCTATGAAAACACCTGTCCCAATGGAGTAGGTGGAGCAGGGGCGGGGACTTGAATAGCTTGCATCGATGGTGCATAGTAGACTTGGGAGGGTGTCGGTGCCACAAATGTGGGAATTTGTCCCGCGTATTGCTGTGTCGACTAAGCTAATTCTTGGGCCTGCTGCAGTGGCATAAGTTGTGCATAATAAGTTGTGGCTACGGACTGGGACATCATTCTTGCATAGTGGAGAGTTTGGTTTTGGTAGGAAACACTAGGGGTGTTGCTTGGTTGTGCTAGTATTGCAAGTGGTTTCAGACGGTGCTGTGGTTCGTGGGAGGCAGAACCTATGATGCCATCTGCAGCATGGGATTCCCCTAGTGCATCCCAGTAGTATTTTCCCACATAGGGAGCATATGGAATGATAGTGTAAAGGTATCCAGACTATGCATAGATCAGATCAAACTACTGGGATTTCAAGATGGCCTCCTCTTTAGATTAGGGAAGTTCGGATGTGACGTCCTTTACTATGAGTGGTAGCAAAGTTTTTAGGAACCAATCTAGGAATATATTGTCATTAAGTTGAATCTTGCACAAACTACAGCGTTTCCTCCAATCATGGATGTGTTCAGTTATGTGGGTCACAGTATTCTAGAGGACAGATCATAATATCTCCACCCCTTCGTTGTATCTAACTGGGAGTTGGAAATATTGCAGGAACATGAAAGCCAAGGAGTTGAAATCCGGGTACTTTGCTTGTGGTAGCTCGATGTACCACTTTGCTGCAGCACCTTTGAGGGTGCGTTGGAATAGTATGAGACTAATCGAATCATCTACAATGCTATTTGATGAGCACCATAGGTTAAACATCATGATGTTGATTTGGGGGCACTCCCCTGCTTTCCCTTCAAAACTTGGGCATATCTAAGGGAAGCTTGGTTGGCATGGGAGGACAAAATGTTTGATTGTAGATAGGGTCATTTTTTAACTGAGCCAAGTTAGGAAAGTTGAGACGTGCCATGAAAGGAAGGTTTGACCCAAGGTTGATGTGATATGGGGTAGCAATGGTGGTGGGGTTTGCAGGGACATGATGCACCTTCATAAATGGGGGTACTTGTGGCACTATTGTGGACACGCCACTGCCCCCAACTGTGGTAAAAGGAACTATGTGAGTGGAAGTTCCACTACCCCCATGTGTGACAGGAGAGTCAGTGTAGGTGGAAGGGCCACTGCCCCCATGTATCCGAAGTGGGACAGTGTGGGTGGAAGGTATACTGCCCCCATGTGTTACAGGTGGGACAACTTGAATGGTCAATGTGGGTGGTGGTAGCTGGCTTATGATGGTTTACATGACCGTGATGGGGCCACTAGTAGAAGTGTTGGTGGTGGTGTGGAGTTTGGACATGGGTCCACTACCAATCACTAAGCCAGAAAATGGATCCGGGTTTACAACAACCATGGGGCTAGATGGTGCAGTATGCAGGTCTGGCTCAAATTGGTATAATTTTGAGTCTGAATCAGAGTTTGTGTGGCCTTTTGATGGTGTAGAGGGTCATCAAGAATTCTCTTGACAGTGTTGGTGCAAGGACCCAAACTATAGTGGGTCGCCTCTCAGGCATGAGGAAGAACATGGGGGATCAATCGTGTCTGATTTGTATGCCAAAATGGTGGCATATGGTAATGATTTTTGAACCATGGTTTTAATGGCTTCCTATTGGATTTAGGTGGTCACTCAGCCACCAAGACTTCCAGAAGATAGTGCTTTATTTTTTCCTCACGGGATTTCTAGTCAATCGGTGGGGGTCGTTCCCAGTTTTGCTTGGAAATTCCTTTCAGTGGCCAGCTACTTTGGGGTTTCCCATGGTACTCCTCACAATGAGTTTCTAGGCTAAGCCCAAGTACTTCCCACAGTTAAGGCATTCAGGGAATTATGTCCTCAAATACTACAGATGTTTTACTTAGTGTAAACTATAAATTTTGATGGCTCACTCAGCGTCATGAACTGAATTTGGTTATTTTATATGGTATGGTTTATGTGTATGTATTTTCTCTTTCTATTATACTTAGTGGCTGCTTAAATGGTTTATGAATATTCCGCAAAGTTTAGAACATTGTTGATGAAAGCAGTAAATGATAATTAGAAATTTAAACATGTACCATTTGTGGATCTGAACTATGATAGCCTGACTAGGTGATTGCCTTGCACCTGTATTTCTCTTCAACCAAGAAAGGGTGCTAGTCTCTCAACACAATGGGACTAATCCCATCTGTAGATCCATAGGTCACCCTCCAGATGCAAGGTCGATCAACAGGGAGGACGTTGAGTGCCTTGAGGCCCCCTGAGCCTACTACCCCCTCTACCTTCCAAGTCACCTGTTTTTAGTGGTTTTGAAAAATGCCAAGTGAAGTGCCTATTACTATATGAGCTTCACCCTTCATATTACCCCAGAATACCCCAAAGGGTGATGAATAGGTAGAGGAGGAAGGGCTAGGAAAGATGTTTATTTTAATTATAGTAATTTTTAATCAAGATTTGATCAAATTCATTAATCCATTAACCATTTAATTTACCATTGATTTACACATGCTATAATAAAATGAACAAATACTGAAAAGAAATAGAAACAGATTCGATGGACAGAGGTGGCTAAGCCGCACTGATAGTCCTTAATTTTTAAAAATCAGAATCTGAGAGGCAGATTGCTCTTTTCAAGGAAAATGTGATGAGGGGTGTTAGCACTCAGAATGTACCCAGGTTGTGAAAGGTAAATCCCAAGGTAACATCAAAAACCACTTTAGAATGTATTTCTGACCTAATATAGTCAGAGAGGGATCTCTCACTATTTACCAAGTTTTTATACTCAATATATTCAATCAAAGACAATCAGAACGTCAGATTTTTGATGGGACAAATAGGGAAAGTTTGTTTTAAAAGACTTGGTAGGACAGTCATGGAAGAGACCATTGAGAAATGGAGTCAACAATCAGATCTGAAATAGGTTTGCAGGAGGTAAGGTTTTGAAGGTTTATGAATAGAGGCAAGGTAGGCACCATTTCCTCGGTCTTGAGGTATTAGCAGGTTGATTAGTAGACAAAGGGAGACATCCCTTCAAACAAAGCACCTAACTAGGGTGAATTCTGCAAGACTTTAGAAGAAAATATTTTGACAATGCTTGAACAATGGACCTAGACCATGTAGGATGAATTCTAGCCCATAAAAACTAATGCTCAAGCATGAAAGCAAATACAAAATGGAGTGGGAAACAGGATAAACAGTCACATAAATAAATTACTTACTGAAGAAAAAGATGGCATAAGAATCTCTGACATGAAAAAGGTTTTACATTTCTCCTCTACAAACTTCATTCATATACTAAAAAATTGAATCCATTACAATGTAGAGCCTCTCCACTCTTTAAAATACCCCTTAAAACTATCAATTACATTTTAATTTATACAAGAATAACCTCTACCTAACCTTGAATTCGAAACCTAACTGAACTTATAAAAATAGAAACAATTACAACAAAGTTTCACCTGCATATCTATAATGGTGATAGATGTGTGAAATATGGGAGATTTTTTTGTAATTGGACATGTTCTTGACAAAACCCATGTTTTATTTTCTCCAAATTCATCTCAATGTCCTTGGAATATGCCTTTGAAACTGATGACTCAGATAATAAAATTGTAGATTTCAGGAAAAATAACGTGTGAAGATATTTTAAATTATCCCAACCTATGATTACTGTGTAAAAAATTAAGGATGTTTTTGAATATAGGCCAGTTAGGAATACAAACCTCTCTCATTTTTGTAAAATTAAATTCCATTTGTCTGAAACACTTCTTTGAATTTGATGGCTGAAATAGACCTTTGGAAAACATGAAAAATGGCCTGTACAACTGACTTTGTTTCTCCTAAACCATAGCACCTGTGTGAAAAATTAAAGAGTTTATTGTGGATAGGTATGTTTTGAAGAAAATACTTTCTCACTTTATCAAAATTCATCTTCATGTGATGTAAACAATTATTTGAATTTGATGACTAGAACAGTCATTTCAAATCTGAACATTTTCCCTCTGAAGATGACTTCGATTCTCCCAATGTGTAGCACTTGGGTAAAACATTAGAGAGGTTATTATATGTAATAATGTTATTATGAAAAAACTCTTTCAGTTTTTGAAAATACTTCTTTTTTGTCTAGAAACAGGTTTTTGAATAAAATGACTAAAACAGTCATTTTCAGAAAAAATATGCTATGTTGCTTCTAAACCTTAAATTGTTTAACTGTAATTCATAAATAGAGAACATATAGCATCTATCATTGTAATATAATATATTGTAAGATAAATACCATGAATTGATTGATCAAGTTAGCCATATTTGTTAATACTGCCTCCAAACACTTAATAATCCCAAGCTTTGGCACACTCTCCACTCTAAATTCTGTTTGTAAGACTTTAAACACATACCAATACCTTCACGAATGTTCTCACTATATATATTGCTGCAACACTTCTGGGATGATGTTATTTTTGGGCTTCCCTTCTGCATTGTTTAGTGGTGGATTCCCTTTTCTTGCTCTACTAAGATCAATTTCCAGCTCCTTGATCAGATTCTTTATCTCTGCCATTTTCCCTTCAAGTTTTTTCCATTTGAACACCATGAGACTTCGAGACAGCTTGCTGATTGTTACACAAAATCAACAACTCCTTATTTTCACGTTGATAACCAGCAACTCCTCCTAGTGCAATGCTACTAGTTGTATCATGAAACAACTTATCCAATGTGCTCATTCACCATAAACAAATGCAAATGAAAATAAATTTACCAAAGTCAACTCACTCTTTATACACGGACCTTTATGGAGCCTTCATCAAGTTGTTTTTTCTTTACTTCTTTCCTCAGTAGAATTCACCAAAAGTTACCACATCGAAAGTGGTTTAAATTCCGCTACCACCTTTCCAATTTAACCACCTCACAACTTTACTCTCCGGAAACACTAATACCCATTGATGAGTTTTCACTTTTTACAATAGCCGTTGGATTATTATATGTGCTACTAGTTTGATTTACCTTAAGAAAGGTAATAGATATTGTTTAGCACTTGAACCTTCATTAATACTTGGTTTGGTGAATACCAAGCCCCTTTTTGACTTGGAAAAAATATCCAAAACTATATAAGTTTGAATATAAATAAAATAATAAGTTTATAAACCCCATTTTATGAATTTCATTCAAAAGTTAATAAAACTGTTTGCCCCAGTTGTGAAAAACTTATTTCTCTTTTTACCTAAAATTCATTTAACTTCTCTTCTTTGCCAACTTGGAAATAGCTTATTGAGAAAACATTGGAAACCAACTCAATCACCCATGAAAACTTAAAATTTTGAAGGCAATAAGACCAATTCTGACAAAAATAAATTTAGTGCTAACAAGTGGGTTGCCAAATTTTCCCCAAAACAGGTGAGGGGGTCGCTCAAAAAATATAGACAGAAGCGAACTAGCTTCTGGGATGGGGTCGCACCTTTTGGGGAAAAATGAGTGACCTGGTCACACCTTTCAGGCCTGAATGAGCAACATGGTCAAAGCTTTCAGCCCAATAAAAGCGACCTTCTCCGAAAGGTAAAAATTTTCTGATCCTAAGCCAGATCCGGCCAACAATAACCTGTACTATGGAAAAATGGGTTCGAATTAGCCTTGAGGAGGCTCAACAATAACTAAAAATGCAGAAAAACATAGATCTAAGCTAGATTTGACAGAAATTTAAACTAGGGCAAATAAAAGTAAACTGCAAAAATAAAACCCAGGGATCCTGTGGGATCGACTTGGTATGGTCACTAGATATGTAGTAGGGCTTTCACCCAAGATAAAGAGCAGTAACTACTCCCTTCCATCTATAGGATGGAAGGGTAAGGCTCCTGTGATGATGCAAATAAAAACAGAAAGAAAATGAAATAGAACAGAAACCAAAAAAACCCCTCTGCACACAAGGTTAGGGTTTACATTCCAAGACCTTGCATATAACTGTTAAGAGACCAAAAGACCTGCAAGTAAACAAGGGAAACTTACAAGAACATGTTAAAAAATAGACCTGCAACCAAATACTATTAGAAAACTACAATCTACCAAACCAAACATGCAAAAGAAAAACAAATATACCTTCTAGCTGAAATGTGCCACCATGCCCTAGCTTGGGAGAGCACCTTTCTTAGGAATGGGGAGCTATGGCTCAATGGGAGGATGGATGAGAGGGAGGGTTAATGGCTTGAGAGGAAAATTGTCTCAAGGCACTCACTCAGCTAGCATAACAATATGGAAAGAATTAGTGATTTGAGAGTGACCCCCACCCCTCTATTTATACTTGTTCTCAAAACTTTTAGGGTTTTAAGCCCTTGGTTGGGGCTTTAGCACCTTTTTTGGAATTGTATCCCCTTTCTCGCAATACTTAGCTCCTTTGGGGGTTTTAATCTCCTTTGAGGGGTTTTATCCCCTTTTTGGAGGTTTTAGCCCCTATGAGAGCTAGTTTGGCTTTGTTTAGGGGTTTTAATCCTTTTTTCATATTTTTAAGCCTTCTTGAGGGTGTGGGGGTCAAATGGGGTCAAGTGAGGGTCATACGTAGATGTCTTTAGGTGGTGTAGGTCATTTATAAATCATTGTGGGATTTTTTGGCTTAACAGTAAGAGAAAGAGGAGGGCTATCTCTCCAATTGTAGTGGATCAAGCCTCTCCAGCTCCTAAGACTAAGAAGGCCAAGAGGAACCTGGATTTCCATGAGAACACAGAGGAGGCTTGAGAACAAGACAAAAATGTCCTCAACCTACCTTACTCTGATTTTGAGGATGAAAAAGAACAAGGAACTCACCTAGTAAATCAGGTTACTGTAGGGCATTAGGAGTTTTCATCACCTACACCAAAAGAGGATCAAGGTGAACCAGTGGCAGAGGCTTCATCCAGCAAACCTAGATTAAAAAAAATGAATTATCTACAGAGGTAGGTTTGTGAGCTAGAAGTCTTGGAAAGAGAAATAAAAATAACCAATGGGAGATTAACCAAGAGGAATTCTGAATTGTATGACTCTCTGCAGGAGATAAAAATGAAGTATACCAATCTAGAGGAAAGTAATCTTAGGTTAATGAAAGAAAACACTAGGCTCTATAGGAAAATCAGGTTGTCCAAGTTGCAAACAAGGAATCCAAGCTCTCGGTCTCAAGCACACTAGAAGCTAGAAACCTTGGCAGAAGTAGCAATGAGCCTTTGTGGCCCAGAGGTAACCGGTGATGCTACTACCATCCCAAACCCTATCTAGGTTACAGAGACACCAAAGGGTCAACACTGAAGCCTTAAAACATCAGGGTAAAGTGTGATAACAATTTTGATTAAATTTTTAAAATAGAATTTTTGGTGGCTTAGGGGAACACCACAGTTGTTCATTAGCCACTAAAAAAAGAGCTTTCGACAGCTTATAGGCCTAGAGTTTTGCTTCCCTAGCCAGCGAAAGGGTAAAATAGTGCAGAAAATCATTTTTTTGCACAGAAGCAACTTTTGTTGATCCAAATACCTCGTGGATGATTTATAATGTTGGAAAATAATTAAAGGCATGAGTATTGTGGCTCTAGTTCAGTTTTGAAGGTGCCAGCGAGGTGAATTAGGTCACATGTCCTACCTACTTTGACAAAGGATTACTTTTCTACCAAATGGTAAGTTTGAATTCTACTTCAGTGTCTACTACAACTATTAAAGAGTTCGAGGGTTAGGAATATTTTTGGATTTTGGTATATTGGCAATCAAGATGGGGTCTTTATGTATGTTTAGAAAATATTTATGACTATCTATTTTTAGTAAATTCAATCCAATTTTTTAGGATCTAGAATAAATTTTGTAAAGGCTATAACGCCTATGACTATTGTAGAAGAAAAGGTTCAACTTCGGAGACTCTTAGACACTTTTTCTATTCAAGCTTCGCATGTTCTGATCAATTAATACAAGCTCTTTTGCCATTACATGTTCATATTTCATCTTCTTTTTGTTCTATAGTTGTGCGTGGATGTTTAGTTCATGTTTATTCTATTTACCTAATACAAGATAGTTGTCATCCTATCTCTGTGTGGATAATTGGAATTAGCCATTCATATGTAAGTGCCTTAAGTGTCAATCTGCTAGCATAATGAGAATTCTTCAGCTATTCACCTTTATTACAAAGCCTCTGAACATTTATAGTTAGAATCCTTGTCTTATTTTTCATCTAACTTAATCCATTGAGTAAACCATTAAAAAAAATATTGAAGTTACCAGGCATCTTCGAGATGCAACCTGGAAGAGTTTACTAGAGAGATAACAAATTGGCGTTGTTGCCAGGGAGTAGAGATTGAAACTCAACTTCCCTGGGGGACGACATAGATCCTACTTTGATAAAATACAAAGTTTGGACACAGTTTGAGTTGTAATCATATATATTGTGACTCCATTGAAATAAGGTAGCTTCGAGAAGACCAAGTAGCAGAGAAAATCCTCAAAGGCCACCAATGACACCTGTTTCAGATCCTGGAAAGATTATAAGGAGAGGAAGAGCTTCACAAAGACAAATTTCCAGATCTACAAGGGGAGCTGCATCATGTATTTCCAGAGGTATTTATTCTGTTGTATCAAATAGGCCTCCTTTTAAATCTTCTTCTATTGAAGCATCTAGTTCTTAGAAATTTATAAGTGAATCAAAATATTTGAGGGTTGAGGAATCTTCAAGAAATTTTTCTTATGTAGATCCAATCCCTAGAAACTCCACTAGGGTATATCTACCACCTATACTTCCACATTTACCATCCACACTAGCAGCATCTTCTTCTACCCTTTCCATACCCACATCCAATATGGCTACCCCTCTGACCAACATGGAAAGGATCCTTGTTTCCAGATATGCCCCTCTAACTTTTCCTAACCCCGTCTTTGCTATGTCTACTGGAGATTATCTAAAATATATGCCTAATTTTACTGGGGAGGGATATTTTACAGCTGAAGAGCATTTAGAGGAATTCTATAGTTATGTTGAGAATATAAAAATTGAACAAGAGGACGTGTTGGCTAGGGTTTTTGTGCAAAGTTTAGATGGTCAGGCTAGGAAATGGTTCAAAGAGTTACCTGCTATATCAGTAGCTGGCACTGAAGCTCTAGATGATATATTTTTGAAGCATTGGGGAGAAAGAAGAGACCACCTTTACTATATCACAGAATTTAGCAATTTGAGGAGAGAGAATGGTGAGTTTGTTTCAAATTTCACAAAAAGATTTAACAAAATGTTCAGCAAGATCCCTGCTAAGATCAAACCTACAGATACTTCAGCCAAAATCACTTATGAAAATGATTTTGATTATGAGTTCTGTCTTCTTCTCAGATAAAGAAGATATGCTTCTTTATCACTCATCCAAGATGTTTCTCTTGAAGTTGAGTCTAATATCATTGCATCTCAGAAAATTAAGGGAAAAGTGGAGAGGAAGAAGCAATATTTAGATCCTTTAGGTCTCTCTTCATCAAAGAATAAAGTGGAAAAAATCGCCAAGTTGTTGGATAGCTTAACAACTGAGATGTCTAAACTTAAAGATCAAGTTCAACTACCTGTAAGAGGTAAAGGGCCAAATGACTTTGCTCCCAGAAACCCTAATATTTTCCCTTATAGAAGGAACAACCCACAGGCTCATATCCTTCAAAGGGATAGGAATACAACCGAGGATCAAAGAATCAGATCTCCCTTCCAAAATGTTATGCTAGAAGAGGAACAAGAGCTTACTTAGGAAGAAGGATATGTAGAAGACAACATCAATTGCATGGAATATGAAGTTGATCACTCCTTCTTGACACAATCATACTATGAGGAATCCCTCATGAATGAGAAGATCACTGAAGAATCCTTGTATCAGTTAGATGATCAAGGAGGTCACAATCTAAGGTCCAGGATTGTTGCTCCCGCAAAGAAGAGTCATGTCCCTACAAAGCAGTATGCTCTTCCTGCTAAAAATATTGTTGCTTCTGCAAAGAAGATGGTTTCTCCTTCAAAGCAGCAGCAAAAACCATTGCATCCATTAGCCCATGATCCTATCCAGCTCAAAGCTCCATCACAAGAGGTAATAATTTCTAACAAGCTGTATTATTCTTTCAATCTTGAGTCAGAAATATAGAAACTGAAAATCCCTTTTCCTTTGATCGAACTTATGAAGAATGATTCCTTTAAGTCATCTATATTGAAATCTCTTCAACCAAAGACACCCATAGATGCTAACTTTGTCAATTTGCAAGATGATAAGCCCACAGTAACCCTAGGTCCTATGGTTGAAGAGATAGATGATTCATATCCACCCTTCTATATATCCTTGAACATCCATGACAAGATCCTTCACAATTGTGTGCTTGACTCAGGAGCATCCCACAATCTCATGCCAAAGCAGTGATGGATGAGCTTGGCCTCAACATTACGAAACCCTACCATGATCTTTTCTCTTTTGACTCTAGGAAGGTCAAATGCCTAGGCCTCATAAAAGACCTTGTCATAAACCCCTCCCAGCTTCCTTCAAAAAGAATAGTGATGGACATAGTAGTTGCTGATATCCAACCCAAATTTGGCCTCCTACTGCCTCGTTCATGGAGTAAAAGGCTAGGGGGTACCCTATGTTAGTTTTTCAACATTTAAGCTAGCATTATGTTAAGATATTTTCACTGAGAGAATAACAAGCACAACAATAACATAAGCACATCACATAAGACAAGAGACACAAAGAGGTTTGATCGGGGAAACCATAAATGGAGAAAACCCCACAACTTCCTCTAAGATAGTATCACCACAAGATGTGATACCCAAAATAGTAAGATGACCTCCCAATACAGCAATAGCCTTCTGTCTTCTATCAAGCCCAAGTATTTCCTTCTCCAAAGGTGCACCACACTTGAGAGAGCAAGTGATGTAAGTTACAAGTGATAAATAGAGAGACTCTCACTCTCTATTTATATTCATCCGTTCACTTGAATTACATTTTCACACGTAGGCTCGACCTAATATTACTTACCCGAGCCTACACCTTAATTAGTGTATAATAACTCAAGTGCCCCAAAACTATGGGGACTTACCTAATGACTTGATATGACTTGATTACATTATTAATCCTCCCGATCGGAACATCAGGGCATGACCACATGACTCAAATACATAATAGAGACATCTCGGAATAACATCGGGTTACAATATACATAGAAGAATACATTCCAAAGTTACATATACATCAACACTCCCTCTTAACTAGGAAGGTATTCTTTCGACACAATTTTCAGCACTGGTCTTCTTCTCTGTATCAACTAGATCATCTCATCTTCAAGTCATCTTTATCTTCAATTCATCTTCATCTTCAAGTCATCTGGATTTGGATCATCTCTCGATCTGGATTGTCATTGAACTGGATCTGGATCATCACTCGATATGGATCATCTCTAGTCATCATCACTGGATCTGGATCATCACTTGATCTGGATCATCATCACTGGACTGGATCTGGATCATCACTTGATTTGGATCTGGATCTGGATCATCTCTCGATCTGGATCACCACTGCTGGATCTGGATCATCACTCGATCTGGATCTCTCAGAGTCATCATAATTGGATCTGGATCATAGCTCAATCTGGATCATCTCTGGTCATCATCATGTGTGTACTATCTCGTCATAGGAAGTTCTACAGAGCTAGCCCTTTTTCATGCTGGTTGTAGGCCTAGCCACCAGGTAGTTCTTCACCCAGCACTTACATCTGACCTTCTTGTCAGAAAGGCATGCCCAGCACTCACATATAATCATGTAGTAAACTACAATCATATCAGAAAGGCCTAGCACTCACATTCACCAGCATGATAGGACATCACATCACTAACATCTGTGAAATGGCTCTGCACTTATATCTGACCTACTCGTCAAAAGGGTACAATCCCATCTAGGCTGGAACCACATCCTGACACACTGATGAAAGAACCCTGTTCTTTTCACCCAGGATGGAACCACATCTGCCACACTGATGGAAGACTTTCAACCAGGCTGGAACCACAACCAACACAATGATGAAATAAATCTGTTCTTTCCACCAAGGTTGGAACCACATTCGCCACACTGAAGAAAGATTTTGTGCACTCACATCTGGCCTGGTAGGAACTGAATCCTACACCCTTGTCAGAATGGCCCCCAGTCCCTGACTGAGCTACCTAGTAACTGACCAGGCACCTCCACTCTCCCGGAGAGTGGAAATTTCCCTTACATCTGTCTGACTCAACAAAATGGCCAGTACTCACATCTATCATGGGAGGAACTTAATCCTTTAGCCATGACCAGAATGGCTCAGCCCTTACATATAACCTACTCGTCATAATGGCTCTCTCAGTCCCTGACTAAGTGTTCCTGGTAATTGACCAGGTGCCTCCATTCCCAGAATGGCAATTAGCACTCATATCTGACATGGAAGGAACTGAATCCTCTCACCATGATAGAATGGCTCAGCCCTTACATCTGACCTGCTCGTCAGAATGGCTTTGGATCTCTAGCACTCATATCTGACATGGAAAGAATTGAATCCTCTCACCATGATAGAATGGCTCAGCCCTTACATCTGACCTACTCGTCAGAATGGCTTTGGGACTCATCACTTTCCCTAGGAGGAAGCCTCGATCTGGAGAACACCAAGTCTCTCTCTGAAGTACTCAAACTTCAGCCTAGCCAATGGCTTTGTCAATACATCAGCTATATGTTCCTCTGTCGCAATATACAGGAGCTTCAATGCTCCTCTCTACACCATATCCCTGATATAGTGATACTTGATCTCGATATGCTTCGACTTGTCATGGAACACTGGATTCTCTGACAACTTCACGCAACTCTGGTTGTCACAATGTATACAAGTAGCATCCAACTGGAGATCAAATATATCAGACAGTTGCTTCCATAGCCATACTGCCTCACAACTAGCTGAACAAGCTACGGCATACTCTGCTTCATCCGTACTCAGTGCCACACAGGATTGCTTCCTGCTAAACCAAGAGATCACACCTAATCCCATACTGAAGCAACATCCCGAAGTACTCTTCCTGTCGACAGCACTGCCTGCCCAATCTGAATCAACATAACCTTCCAGGTTAATCTTCTGATTCACATCATACTTGAGCCCATAATCAATTGTACCCTTCAGGTACCTCAGAATATGATTTGCAGCAATCAAGTGAACACTTCTTGGATCTGTCAGGTACTGGCTCAAGGTGTTCACAGCAAAGAAAATATCTGTTCTCGATACTATGCCCAGACATCATTCTTCTTGAACTGGTCTTCCCTTTCTTCTTGATGGCTGGAAGGTTCTGCATCAATGATGTCACTGCACTCGTCATATTATTCTTCATTTTGAAATGTCATCACTTGTTCTTCGAAACAAGTCTTCATTCTTCTTTGCTTGTAGGCGATTATGTATGCGATCTTTCCTACAAGTCAAATGCATTTGTATGGTTAGAAACATTTCATAAGGAATATTCATACTGGCAAGTTACTATGCATAAGTATATGATCATGCAACTACTTTAGCCAATACAACATTCATCCATATCTCACTGAAACTTTCTAGATGCCTTCCATCTCTACCAAGACAACATTGAGATTGTGCACTAATCCAATATGTCAGCAAAGAGGTTTCATTCTAGATAAGTAGCAATGGAGAATTTGTGTAGCACCATGAGCTACTTACCCATCACATGCATATTAGTAGTATACTGTCATTAATGCAAACATTCTATCATGCATAATACAATAACTGAATATAAACAAATGCATAACAAAACAATATCATGAAATGAAAATTGAATACTTATCTTTATTTGTTTCGAGGGTAGACTCCTTCTTGAGCCTTCAACTTCATCGTCTTCTTCATTCATAATAGCATCATTTCTTATCCAAAAGCTAAGGTGGATAAGAAGTTCTTCAAGGCTTGAGTTCTTCATATTCCTCATTGTTTGAGGGATGTTCTTTGGATGGAAAGAGCTTGATCTTCAGTTGCTCCCACCTTCTCTTCTTGAGCTTCTTCTTCTTGTGAGTTATCTTTCTATAGTCTATTGAAAGTAATCACTTCCTTCTAGCACACATTCCTCACATGAATGAATTCCACGATCCTGGGAGGCCATTCAAGGTGGCCATCACCACTTTTGCATTCTTCACTTTTTATTTTACTGCTTCAAGTTTTTCTTTGATTTGAGAGACTCTTATGAATGCATGGTCTTTGTATTCTGGAACTTCACATTCTTCAACTGGTTTCTTTAGGTCATATTCTGATTTTGTTCTTCCCTTCAAATAGCTTGAAATTCTGGAAGACCTTCAATAGCTTTGCTTGCAATAGGTAGTGCTCTGTAATGCACATGTGCAAGCCTTCTATGCCAAAGCTCATTTGGCTCTACTGTGTCATGGATCAAGGTTTTTTCTGGATAGCCCTTCAATTTGTACAAGCCTCCTTCTTGTTCTTCAATCACTACCACATCATCGATAGTATTTCCTTTTGGCCATATGAGGACTTGACCATATATGAATGCAACCCACATTCCTTTTGCATCCAATGCTGAAATGGATAGAAGGTTCTTCTTTAGCCCTTGTGAGGTGATTCATGTTCTGACAGTCTTACAAAGGATTCCTTGAATCCCATCATATGTTTGGAAGCCCTACTATCCATAATCCAATCATCACTTCCCTGAGCTGATATCAGAACATATTCATCCTCACTTGAAGAATCTTCACTTTCATATATGGATCTCTTTCTGGATGGTTCATCATCCTCTGCAGCATGAGCATGATGTCTTCTTTGACCTCGTCTCCCTCTAAAACTGGAACCTCTATACTCACGTAGGTGTCCAATCCATTTTCTTCAGAGAGATCATATAATTCCAGGCTTGGAAGTTGTCAACTTATGCAAGCTTGTCACCAAGCTGATGAGATATATCATATTGAAATGAGAACCTCAAATGGAAATAGAAAATGATTAGATCTTACCGATTTGAGGTGTCCATCCTTGTCCCGGAGTTCGCTGATCTAGGGTTTGTCGTAGAAACCCTAATTTTCAAAACTTGGAATATTTCAGATCTGATTGGATAAACAGATAGATCTCTTCAAATGGAGCTGTCCAATGTACTCCTTTTTTGAAAACAGTGGAGGGAAGCTCCTGAAACAGGAATCCCTAATTTTCTGATTTCTTCTAAAGAAATTCCTGTTACTTTTTCTGTGATATATCCGAAATTACTAATCCTATGTGTTTGAAATTTCTCACTGAGGTAACCTCGCATTTCCCTGATCCAACACCATAGGTTTCATCAGAATTGGTTTCACCATTTGGGATTTATGATCCTTTTCCCAAGGTGACCTGTTACAGGACTATTCAGAACAGTGAAGTTGTACGACATGCCACGTGTCACTGGTTCATCTTCTGAGTCTGATCTTCAGAAAACAGAAATTAAAGTCCATGACCTTTATGGAAAATCTTCAGTAATTCCATTTGGACCTCTGTAGCCCAAGATATTGTAGATCTCCCCAGGTGCCCTGTTTATGGATGATTTCTAGAAGAGGATGGAGCCCTAACTTGGATAGATCATATCTCCCAGAATATAGCGAATCTGAGGCTGATTGTTGGACACAGTGTTCATCAGGATTTTATAGTCGGCCCCTGCAAGTTTCAGCTTCTACAAATTCGCCAATCCTGGAATATAGTGACTATACTAAAACTTAGCAGTTTTAGTATTTAGGGTTTCTCCTAGCTCAGGGTCAAACTAGGGTTTGACTTTCCTGGAGTTTCACCCAACCAAATTTCTTGATCCAGGTCTCTAAACTTCAGTTTTGATGAGGAGAACAATCCTATGCTAGTCTCATTCAAAAATTCCTCTTCTATATAAAGCCCTAATTTCCACATCGAAACTGAAAATGCTTGAAATTGAATTCCACATCGACAGAAAGATGCACCCTTCAATGGAGACTCATCTTAGCATACTTTTGCTGAAAATATGTGGAGGAAGATCCACAAACTAGGAAGCCCTAGTTCCTATAGCTGCACAATGTCTTCTTCTTAGGTTAGCTCTGATACCATGCTAGTTTTTCAACATTTAAGCTAGCATTATGTTAAGATCTTTTCACTGAGAGAATAACAAGCACAACAATAACATAAGCACATCACATAAGACAAGAGACACAAAGAGTTTTGATCGGGGAAACCATAAATGGAGAAAACCCCGCAACTTCCTCTAAGATAGTATCACCACAAGATGTGATACCCAAAACAGTAAGATGACCTCCCAATACAGCAATAGCCTTCTATCTTCTTTCAAGCCCAAGTATTTCCTTCTCCAAAGGTGCACCACACTTGAGACAGAAAGTGATGTAAGTTACAAGTGATAAATAGAGAGACTCTCACTCTCTATTTATATTCATCCGTTCACTTGAATTACATTTTCACACGTAGGCTTGACCTAATATTACTTACCCAAGCCTACACCTTAATTAGTGTATAATAACTCAAGTGCCCCAAAACTGTGGGGACTTACCTAATGACTTGATATGACTTGATTACATTATTAATCCTCCCGATCGGAACATCGGGGCATGACCACATGACTCAAATACATAATAGAGACATCCCAGAATAAACATTGGGTTACAATATACATAGAAGAATACATTCCGAAGTTACATATACATCAACACCCTACAAATGGATCTTACTTATGCTACAATCCCGATGTTCGGAGGAGAGAACAAGAGACTCTATAGAGAAAATCAGCTTACCTACATCATCAGTAATGAAAAGAACTCTGTAAATCATCCCATCTATGCAGTAGACATAGAATTTGGGGCATGTATTATGCGAATAGATGATTCCCATCCAATACCTATGCATCTTACAAAGCCCACCTATCAGCAACCTAAAGAAGTAACCACCTCTGTTTGGAGCATGTATTTTGATGGGGCCAATACTCAAGCCTCAGCAGGTGCAGGTGTAGTTTTGATTTATCCTTCAAAGGAGACTATTCATTTGTCTTATAAACTTGATTTCAAGACTACTAACAATATAGTAGAGTATGAGGCTCTAATATTGGGAGTGAATGCTGCCAAGGAAATGGGAATCATGTGCCTGAAGATATTTGGAGATGCTGATCTCATCATATAGCAGGTGAATAATACTTTTGAAGCAAAGAATGTCAGGCTAAAGGCATACAGAGATGAGGTATGGAAACTCAGGGACTCTTTCATGTTTTTTGACATTTCCTATATACCTAGAGCCATGAACCATCTAGATGATTCCCTTGCTATCTCTGCCAGTATGTTCATCCCTCCTTTGCCTCCTAAATTAAACTATGAAATTCAAGTCAAGTACATGCCATCCCTACCTAATAATGTGAAAATTTGGAATGTCTTTGGGAATGATGATGAACTTAGTAAATTTCTCTAGGTCATTCATGAATTTTATGATATGCATATTGACCAAGAAAACCTAAATATGGAGGAATCCCAGAGGCCTAAATTAAAAGAGAAAATAGGTAAACAAAATATTGTTCAGTTGCCTAGAAATTATATACCTCGGGGTCTAGTACCCCTTGAAGAGCTATTTGACCATAATGATGTCCCCTTCAAACCCGTCAAAAGGGAGAAATACCCTGTTGTCCATGAGCACAACATAGGTAGCCAAAGTCATTCGAAATTCATAAGTTTGTCCACTGAGTTGACTGTTGATCAGACGTCAGAATTTTGCAGTCTTATGAAAGAATTTGCTGATATATTTTCTTGGGAATATAGTGATCTAAAAACCTATGACACTGATATCATCCAACACATGATTCCCCTGGAAAAGGAAACCATCCCTTTCAAACAAAATCTAAGACCTATCAGTCCTCTCTTACTGAATGTGAATGAGAAAGAAATAAAAAAGCTCTTTAATGCTAAAATCATATTGCCACTAAGGTATTCTAAATGGATCGAAAATTTAGTAGTGGTGAGAAATAAAAATGGTGAGATTAGGTTATGTGTTGATTTCATAAACCTAAATAAATTCTCTAAGAAATACAACTATCCCTTACCCAATATGGAGCACCTATTGCAAAGTGTCTCAGGAGCTAGTGTCATGTCATTCCTAGATGGCTTCTCTAGCTACAATCAAGTTTCTGTACACCCTAATGATCAAGAAATTTTTTTTTTTACCACTCCTTGGGGTACCTTCATGTATGCCAAGATGCCATTTGGGATGATGAATGTTGGGGCCACCTTTCAGAGGGCTATGGACATTTCCTTTATGGGATTAAAGGACAAGTTTGTTCTCATATATCTTGATGACCTCACTATATACTCTAATAGCCATGAAGAACATTTGTAGCACATAAGGAGGGTTTTTCTGAAATGTAGACAGTTTGGGATATCTCTGAACCAAAAAAAGTCTCAATATGCTCTCAGAGAAGGAAAACTCCTAGGTCACATAATTTCAGTAGAAACTGTGAAGATTAATCCTGTTCGGGTTGAAGCAATCAAGAAATTGTCCATACCTAGGTCAAAAAAGGATATTCATCCATTCCTTGGTAAGATAAATTTTGTCATAAGGTTTATCCCAAAATTTTATGAGTTAGTAAAACACATAACTTCTATGTTGAGGAAGGAAGCTGAAATCAAATGGATAGAACATGCAAGAAACTATTTTGAAGCCATCAAGAAGGCTATCATGGAAGCTCCTACTCTAATTAGTCCAGACTATAACAAGTTCTTCTATATTTTCTCCTTTGCTTCCTATGACATAGTGGCAATAGTTTTGTTACAGAAAAATGATGAAGGTCTTGATCACACCATTGCTTTCTTTAGCAAAACATTGAGGGATGTTGAAATGAAGTATGATCCTATCGAAAAATAGTATTATGCTCTTATTAATTCATTGAAATCCTTCAGAATTTACATTCTACACACAAAGTTCCTTGCCTATGTCCCTTCAACTTCTGTGAAGGATGTATTAACCCAGCCTAACATTGATGGAAAGAGATCAAAGTGGATTGCAAAGCTGATTGATTTTGACATAGAAGTAAATCCCACCAAGATAGTGAAAGGCCAAGGCCTAGCTAAGCTCATGGCTGAAGAAAATTGTGATCTACTAGGCATGAATTTCATTGGTATAAGTTCAACAAACTTGCAGACAGAGGTAGCAGCAAGGGAGCAATATGACGGTCAGCAGATGGCTGATAACTTGTCTTCATGTGAGTGGTACTCAGGTATTATTCATTTTTTGAAAAATTTAGAAGTTCCCCCTGAGCTTAGCATGACTCAAGCATGGGATCTTAATCTTAAGTCTGTTAAATTTTGCATAATTAAAAATATGTTGTATTGGAAAGATCCTTCTGGTATTTTGCTGAGATGTTTAGATAAAGAAGATTCAGTTCAAGTCATGCATCAGTTTCATTCAAGCACATGTGGAGGCCATCATTACTGGAAGACTATAGCCCACAAGATTCTAAGGGCTAGGTACTATTGGCCTGCTCTTTTCTTTTATATGTGTACCTTTGTGAAATCTTGTGACAAATGCCAAAGATTCATAGGAAAGTAGCCGCTCAGATATTTTCCCCTTAGACATATTTTCATGAATGGTCCTTTCAAGTAGTGGGGTCTTGATTTCATAGGTGATATTAATCCTTCATAAAGTGGTCAGCATAAGTGGATCCTAGTAGCTACTGATTATTTCACCAAGTGGATAGAGGCAGTCCCCACAAGTAATTCCACTCACCAAGTCATCATGAAGTTTCTATATGAAAACATCTTTATCAGATTTGGCTGCCCAGAAAGACTAGTGACTGATAATGCACCAACTTTTAAAGCCGGTGCATTTGTTAACATGTGTGAGTCAATGGGAATTCAATTGTTGCATTCTTCTTCCTACTAAACTCAAGGAAATGGCCTTGCTGAGTCATCCAATAAGATTCTAGTTAGAATCATCAAAAAACTATTGGAGAAGAATCAGAAGAGCTAGGATTCTAAGCTAAAGTTTTCTCTTTGGGCTGACAGAGTGACCAACAAAAAATCCATAGGGACTTCTCGTTTTAAGTTGGTTTATGGTATTGATGCTATTTTCCCAATCCAGGTGGTTCTACCAGTAGCAAAGTTCTTTCAGGGGGAATAGCATGAACCAAATGACATGGTAAGAAGAATTCTTGATTTGGTTGAGCTACAGCAAATCAGAGAACAATTGGTGGAGAATTCAAAAGCTCACCAAAAGAAGATAAAAAGTATTTTTGACAAGGCAAAAGTGGACAATTTTCAAGTTGGAGACTGGGTTCTGAAATGGGATGTTGTCAGGTAGGACAAGGGAAAACATGGTAAATTTGATTCTCTATGGATAGGACCTTTTGTGATAACTCAAGTACAACAGAACAACACCTTAAAAATACAAAGTCTGGAAGGTGAGGAGATGTTTGATGGCCCAGTCAATGGGTGATTTCTTGAACTCTATTTCATCTAAGGCTTCAAATCCTTGTCATTGTAAAATATCATTTTTGTTTTTGTTTTTGCAAAATAACTCCATGCCCAATGGAACACCAGAAGATAGGTTTAATATTTTTTTTAGGAAAGTCATTTGGTCTATGGTTCTTGGAACCTCATAGGGAGGTTTCCATCCCTAAGTAGGAGCCAGATATTATCTCCTAAATAAATTAGTCCTCAATAAATTAGACTTAGAAGATTTATATTGTGTACTGATAGGAGGCCAAAAAACTTTTTAAATATTTTCAAGGATCATTGTGAAATATTGAGGTGTTTAATAAAGTTTGGAACACTTTTGACTCTCTTTTCTAATAAAATATTTGAAGCTCAGTTTTTGGTGGCTTAGGCGAACATCTCAACTATTCATTAGCCACCGAAAACCCCATGTTTCACTAGCTTAAAAATAGAATTTGGGGATACTTTAGCCATATAAAGTGCAATAAAGTTAAAATGGTTGGTGCATCCATCACACTCAACAACCATTAGCATGAAAAGCACCACCGTCAAGCCATTAACCACTGAAAAGATAGGAACTGCAATAAATCATGAGTTGGTAAGAGGGGTCGTTATGAAATTTAAGTGACCTATCTAAAAACCCAAATCCTCTCTTTCCTACACTTGTCCCATGTCTGAGATTGAATTACAATGAGCATTGGTTTCCAGTTTGAATGATTACATCCCCTGTATTGGCTAGCTTACGGGTCTCATCAGAATACATTGCAACCTTGTTCAAATCACAATTGCCAGTCAGATCCCTCAAAAGAAGAACCACCTCCTTAATTCATTCTGCATTCATTGCATGCATCCTCATTGAGCCAAGCTCCCCTGAATCGTGTGCTGTAATTGTCTTCTCCAAGGTTTGAATTTTCAACTTTGCAGGTGCAGAAACATAATACAGGAAATGAAGAGAGGAGTAGGACCTGCCCTAATAAAGGAACTGGGTGATATTGGCTACCTTGAATCACACCTAGAGGTATGTTAGCTTTTCAAGGACTCAGGATGCTATAGGTTCTGCGAAAAGATTCAAGGATCTCATCAGCAAGTGGTAAAATCCTTTTCCCTCTCCTTTGATGGCTCAAAAGCAGTGATTGGCAGAGAATAATTCCAGGTGGATGAAGCTCTGATAGCTGAAGTGACAAAGATCCCAAGGACCAGGGAAATATGGTTTAAAAACACTATCACAAAGAATGTAGAATTCGGGTCTTATCTAAATCCTAAGCACAAGAAAATTGTATGGAAGAATAGAATCCCTACATCTTGGCTTGAGGAAAAATGGCAGCACTTGTTGAAGGCAATTCTGTTCTACATAACTTGTGACGACAGTTATAATAGGGTAATGATATACCATTTCAAGTTAGTGAACCATTTCATTGGTAGGAGCCCCTTGAATCTTCCTTTTTTACCTATACTAAAGCCTAACTAAAATGACTCATCAAGTTAGAGGCAATCCCACCAAGATTCCAGGAAGGTTATCCCATCATTGCTTGATCAAGATAATTGTTCTTGAACTACTACAAAGAAGGAACATTTTCTAGACATACTTCCTATTCTGGAACAAATTTGAGACAGAATTGCAGCCAGAGGACAAAAGGAAGTCTTCTTCAAAGAATTCCTCCACTCCTAGAAGTGGTAAGAGGAAGAGGAGGGCCATCTCTCCAATTGCAGTGGATCAAGCCTCTCCATCTCCTAAGACTAAGAATGCAAAGAGATACCTGGATTTTAGTGAGAAGGAAAAGGAGGCTTAAGTAGTGCATGAGGAGTTTTCATCACCTACACCAAAGGAGGATCAAGGTGAACCAATGGTAGAGGCTTCATCCAATAAACCTAGATCCCAAAAAATTGATCAACTGCTGAGGTAGGTGAATGAGCTAGATGTATTGGAGAGAGAAATCAAAAGAACCAATGGGAGATTAACCAAGAGGAATGTTAAATTTTATGACTCTCTGCAAGGGATAAAATGGAAGTATACCAAGATGGAGGAAAGTAATATTAGGTTAATGAAAGAAAACAATAGGATCTATAGGAAATTCAAGCTGTCCAAGTTGCAAACAAGGAATCCAAGCCCTCGGTCTCAAGCACACCAGAAGCTAGAAATCCTAGTAGAAGTAGCAATGAGCTTTTGTGGCCCAGTGGCATCTTGTGATGTTTCTTCCATCCCAAACCCTATGCAGGTTGCAGAGACACCAAAGGGTCAACACTAAAGCCTTAAAACATAAGGGTAAAGTGTGATATCAATTTTGATTAAAGTTTTAAAATAGACTTTTTGGTGGCTTAGAAGAACACCGCAGCTGTTCATTAGCCACTGAAAATAGAGCTTTCAGTAGCTTACAGGCCCAGAGTTTTGCTTCCCTAGCCATCAAAAGCGCATAATAGTGCAGAAAAGCATATTTTTGAACATAACTGAGTTTTGTTGATCCAAACACCTCGTGGATGATTTGTAATGTTGGAAAATAATTAAAGGCATCAGTATTTTGGATCTATTTCGGTTTTGAAGGTGCCAACGAGGTGAATTAGGTCACATATCCTACCTACTTTAACAAAGGATGACTTGTATGCCAAATGGAAAGTTTGAATTCTACTTCAGTGTCTACTATAGCTATTAAATAGTTTGAGGGTTAGGTAGATTGGCAATCAAGATGGGATCTTTACCTATTTTTAGCAAATAGTTATGACTGTCTATTTTTAGTAAATTCGATCCAATTTTTCAGGATCTGGAATAAATTTTGTAAAGGCTATAAATCCTATGACTACTGTGGAAGAAAGGGTTCAACTTTAGAAATGCTTAGACAATTTTTGTCTTCAAGCTTCTCATGTTCTTATCAATTAATACAAGCTCTTTTGCCATTACATGTTCAGATTTCATCTTCTTTATGTTCTATACTTGTGCATGGATGTTTAATTCATGTTTATTATATTTACCTAATACAATATAGCAGTGATTCTATCTTTGTGTGGATAATTGGAATTGCAAGTGTCTTTCCTTGTTATGATTAGACATTCATTATTATGATTCATATGTAAGTGCCTTTTCTATGAATCTACCAGCATAGTGAGAATTCTTCATCTATTCACCTTTATTACAAACCCTCTGAACATTTATAGTTAGAAGCCCTGTCTATTTGGTTGAGTTTATGCATGTCTTGAGTGAGTGAGGTATTATTTGTCATCTGACTTGATCCATTGAGTAAACCATTACAAAAAATATTGAATTTACTAGGCATGTTTGAGCTGCAACCTAGAAGAGTTTCCTAGAGAGCTAACAGCCTACATCCTATGTAACAACTTGCATGATAGGATCCTTCGGTGAACCTCATGAGGGCATCTTCGATGAGGTGAATCAACAGTCCCCTACCCATGTACTGAAGATTATACTTTTTTCCATCTTAGTGGTATCCATTCCTTGGCACAAACACGATGTGAGGTCTTCTCCTGAATTTGGCAGTCCTGTGATGACCGAGATAAGATCGACATTGATCAGGTATGGTCGATCAATTCATAGGCACCCTCTATGGAAACATACTAAGAGTTTCTTCACATATGTGTTGTCCTATAGGATGTGGCCAAAATCTGGCATGAATAGCAAGTGCATCAATCCTACCAGGTCGATGCCAGCAACCCACTTCATTTGTTTAAGAACCTCAGGCCCAGTCGAACTGCTTTGAATCGTGACCATGCATTTTGATATTTCCAAACCCTCTTTTAGTTGAGTTTCAAAATCCTAGAAATTCAACTTGGCGAGCTTTGGCATTTTGTCCAGCAGTAGGGGTATGTGCTCAGGGATCTAAGGTGCTACTAAGACTGTATTGGCTTTCATGGGAAGCTCCACTAGCTCCGCCTCATCTCTCCTTGGTCTAACATAATAGGGGGAGTACTCATCTTTCTCCTCAACTTACGAGTCTTTGCGGGGTGGGGATTCCTCCATCCACTCTTCTCCAAGCACGTCTTCCTCCATCGACACTTTCCCAGTGTTGTCTGCAACGAACTTGGCCTTGCATTTTATGGACAGTGGTGGCCTGGACGTCTTTCTAGGTGCTCTCTCCCTAGTCTATCTCAGCTCTATGATAGGTCATGAAGGTGCAGCTAGTGGGTTTTAAACAGGTTTTGGCACTGTGCCACAATTAAAACAGTGAACAGGGCCTGAACGAGGAGGTCAAGCAGGGCCCAGAGCAAGCACATGCTGGTTTTTGGTTCATGCCATCGGGTCGAGTTCTATTCTTGCACTTCAAGTGATTGAATCTCTTCCTCAATTGGGAATGCTAAGAAAATGGTTACGTCGGATAAATTGCTGGCACTATAAATCTCAATAACCATGGGTTTCAACTCACTCTGTGATAGGCTTCGGCACTGTAAACTCTCAGCTCTGGTTCTCTTAGCTCTCTTTTTGTGTGTAAAATATTCTTTGATGTCTAAGCCTTGTATTTATACCCACCAATGCATTCTGCAGTCATCATGTGATGGGAGGTCAAGCTCTAATTGGTCACATGGGATTCTTGGTCGACACGTTTCTTCATTAACTCACCATCTGGAGTACTATGATATACCTGTCAAAATTTTTATGGAAGTTATGTCGAGGATGAATGATGGGACCAAAAAACACGCTATCATTCTCCTCGTATATGGTCGAATTGATGATGCTTAGTTGTCATAACCACCTCAATCTTCACCGAATATTTGCACTTTAATGTGGCCAGTCTATCATTTTTGCTATTTTCTAGCAGTTTCCACTTTTTCCTATGTTGTGTGCTTTTTCTTGCACTTTTAGTTGGTTCCACCGCAGACATGTGACAAAATAGTTTATGTCTTTTCACTTTTCCAACTTTTTTTTCATGCGTAGGGCGACTTTAACCAGGGATATTATGACCATCATAGTATGGCTTCAGGTGAATTCCATTCACCATACCAAAAACATACATACCATTCATTTTTTGTAATTTTAGTGCACTGACATCAGTGATATACACGATCATGTATGGCCCTAGTCAATGTGTTTTCAACTTGCCTGGATGTTTGAAAATTTGGTTATTGTACAACAATACAAGTCCTCCAAATTTGAATGGTTTGATCTAGATATGGGGATCATGCCATGCTTTATGTCCCTGTTTCTCAATTGTCTGATGAAATCCTGCGATGAAGTGTTCCTCTTCCATCTGAACGAGTTGTGTCAACATCTATGCGACAGCATCCCCATTGGTCATCTTTGTTAGTGCAGCAATCTGTAGGCTCAGCACAATCTAATCCATTGGCACAACAACTTATTGTCCATATACCAGTCTAAATGGGGTGTTCCTTGTCGTTCACTTGAAATTTGTGCAATATGCCCATAGCACAGCTGAGACTTTCTGATCCTAGTCATCTCGGCACACATTGCATAGCTTAGTCAATGCATTCTCCAGAATCTTGTTGAAATCTTCAACCATTCCATTCGAATAAGGATGATAGGGTGTCATCTTCCTATGCTGAATATGAAACTCTATAGTGAGCTCATTAATCATTTTGTTAACAAAATGCATAACTTGGTCACTTAGTAGTATTTTTGGATAGCCAAATATGGTGACTAAGTTTTCAAATACAAAATTTTCCGCAATCGCAGCGGTATAATATTTTAATAGGCGCAGCTTCAGCCCATCTGGTAAAATAGTCTGTTGCAATGATAATGTGACGTGTGTCAGTTCTCTTTCCTGGTGGGCTGATCGGTCCAACAAAATCAACTACCCAATTGTTGAATGCTTAAAGGGTTATCTATGGTGCAAGTGGCATATCCTCACAGCGTGATGGTTTTCTCATTCTCTAGTAGATATCACAGTGCCTGCAGAAGCTTTTAGTATCCATGTGTATGGATGGCCACCATAGTCGTTCCTGCAATATCTTCCGCACAACTTCTTTTCCTGCGTAGTTTCCTCCCGCAACACCAACATGTGCTTCGCTCATTACCCAAGGTTGTTCATAATAAAAAACACAGTGGCACAGTATTTCATCCATGCACAACTTATAGATATTTCCCTCAATTAATGTATAATCGACAGCTTTGACAACCAAAATTTTCTTCTAATTAGTCGACATTCCTTCGGGTGCATAGCTTGTGCTCAAAAATTGAATGATTGCGTTAAACTCATGGTTATGATCATCCATCATGTGGATCGCAAATAGTTGCATGTGAGGAAAATTATCTTCCAGTCTGGTTGGCTCTTCACCACTTTCTATGCTTGATAGGTGGTCTGGATCGAAATTGAGTCGACCAGGTTTGAAAACTACCTCAAAATAAAATTCTTGAAAGAGGAGAAGCCATCTACAGATCTTACCACCAACACTGGCTTATTGACTAGGTATTTTAGCATTGAATGGTTAGTGTACATCCAAAAATGTCCACCCAAAAAATAGTGCCTGAACTTTTGAAGTGCATAGACCATGGAAAGGCCTTCTATTTTTGTCATTGTGTAGTTCCTTTCTGTTGTTGATAGTTTTATTCTTGCAAAAGAAATGGGGTGGTCTAGTGCACCCTCTCCTAGTAGCATCAATACTATGCCGAGTGCGACAAATGACGTGTCAACATGAACATGGAACTCTTTCTACTAGTCGAGGAACACAAGTATTGGCATATTTTCCATCTTGTTCTTTAATTTGTCCAAGATTTCCTGGCAAGCTGGCATCCAATGAAACTTTGCATCCTTTTTCAACAATTTCTCCATAGGTACGGTGATATCTGCATATCCTCTAATGAAATTTCTATAGTAGCCCATGTGTCCTATCACCAATCTTAGCTTCATGACTGATGTAGGTGGTGGTAAGTCAAGGAAAATCGCAATTTTTGCCGGGTTGACCAAAATACCATCGCGGGACACGACGTGACCCAATAGAATACGAAACGATGCACATAATATACATTTCAAATAATTACAAATAATTAAAAATAAAATTAAAAATCCCTTCATTTACCTTTGACAAGACAAACCTTGTCGGACCTCTCAAGTAACGGTTTCTATATTAATGCACCAATGAAAGAGGAACAATCCCCAAACATCGCTTTCTCCTAAAGATGAGCCATGATTGGTTCGAAACATCAACAATACATTCACTCACCACAGATTCTCCATTAGATGCCATGAATTTTCACTGCATAATCTTAGCAAAAATTATAATATACATTTCTTAGAATTAAGCATGATATGATACTGGTGACAGTGGTCTAGCATCATGTGGAGACTATCAATATGGTCTCTTACTAGACCAAACACAGTCCAATCATCAAAGTAAAACTCAAGAAATTTATGAATAAAATATTTAAAAGAAGATACTACTATTCTAGAAAAAATAGCAGGTGCATTCTTGAGTTCAAAGGGCATTACCGTATACTGGTAGGTAGTATCCCCATTCAGTGACGAAGGTCATTTTGTGGCGATCCTCTTTCGTAATTATGACTTGATGATAGCCAGAGAATCCATCAGTGAATTAATACATTTCTTTTCCTCTGACGCTTTCAAGCACTTCATTTGTAAACAGTGTTGGGAATGGATCATGTAGGAAGGCATCATTAAACTTCCTCAAGTCGACATAGATCGTCACTTCGCCTATTGTTTTCTTATCCTAGATTACTATAGTGCTGATCCATTCTAATTCCTTGACAGTTTCAATGATTCCTATGTTGAGCATGTGATCCAATTCTACTTTTAACTTCTGTTTATACCTTGGATTCGACCTATAGGGTTGTTGCTTACTGGGTTTAGCATCTGGTCGCAGAGGTATTTTCATCTCCCCTAGATCTCCTAATATCCCCTTCATCTCCAAAAATTTTGTAGGGAATAGGTCCTGGTACTCATGCAGCAAGTCTTTGATTTTTGCGACTGTCTATTTTTCCCAATAATCTCCTATAATGGAGAAATTTAGGTTCTCTAGGGACCCAATGTTTACTTTCTTGATTTTCAATGGATTAAGGAACTGGTCGCTTGAAATACCTCTTCCTTCTACTACGCGGGTGCCCTCTGGTTCTGGTATGTGTATGTTATTTGGATCATCATTTGGATCTCTAGCTAGATTGTAGCAAGTAATCCATTGTTGGATGGTCACACTGCACTGAAGAGAAGTGACCTCTTCAACAGGGATTTCAACGAATATCTTCTCCTTTATCATTTGAAGCGCAACATCAATTGTAGGTTGCTCATCAGCAAATTCAAATGTGTGCATGAACTACCTAGGAATCCCTTCCCAATCCTGGGTTCCTTGTCACAATTCCATAGATGCATACCAAGTTCTAGGTGTCATTTCTAATGTATGTATGAAATGATGGACCCATTCCTGTCATGGGTACTCTACAAATACCGTGCGACACTTGTTAAGATGTTCAATAGGGTTCGCTAGTCCTGAATACTTTTGATTCACGAGGGTGACTTCTTCACTGAATCTAACTTACATCAACCTTTTGCACTATGTCTAATCTATTATAGACTACTTTTGTGCACCCCACCATCTAGCGGGTGTGGCTTTTAGCACATGGTCTAGCACAGACAAGTGTTGGGATTCTATTACAAGCCCTTCAAACTCAGTTAAAAAGGTCGCAAGGTTATGTAAACCCTCATAGGTGGGTAACTCTCTTAACTCATTCTCCACCCATCATACAGACCTTGTAACTCTTACACACCTCCTCATAGAGAACTCATGTACTCTGTTTTTCCAATTCTCTAAGACCTCCCTTGGGTCAGATGTGTAGGAACTAGCACTCTTCCAGCTCAGGTTTACATCTGTTGTTGGATTGATCTAGTATTCTTGCATGGCAGTGACATTGTAGATCTGGTCAAGATAGTCAACTTGTCCCTCATTAAAGATAGGCTCAACATATCTCTACCCCTCTAATGGATCAATTGGTGAGACTACCCTCATCTTGTCATCCTCAAATGATAGAATCCTTTCCTTGAATTTTACAATGGTCTGGTTTTCTATGGCCCATTCTATCCCCAGCTGCGTGGGGTATGGGTTTGTGTCATCGACAATGTTAATGACTTCAAAGTCTACAAATGTGAACAACCCTTCAATGTCAGCAGGAACCTGACTCAACCAGCCAATGGGTAGGACCTTAACCTAATTTGCAAGTCACAGCTAGACAGGGCACCAGTCCAAACGAAGCTTTCCCATACTTTCCCAAATTTGTTGTGTCAAAATATTGACATCAGATCCTAGGTCTAAGATGATGTAATCCATGTCATAGTTTCCTATCTGTGCAGTCATTCTTAGCTCACACCCAGTTTTGAATTTATTTCTTACTTGGTTAACTTTATTTTTAGGTTGTGGCTATATGGATGTCTCTTTTATCATTGCTTGCAGTTCTACAACAGCATCTATCTTGTATTAGTGTTAAGCAACTTGATAGAAAGGACTTGAGCTTATTAACCTTTTGTGGGATGTTCTTCTGAAATATGCACTGAAATCGTTCAGGAATATCCCTAACTTCTTCTGATGTTGACAGTTCTTTTCGATCCACAAATTTTTGTCGCACGTCCAAGAATACTTCCTTCTGTTTTTGGACATCAAATGGAACCTTCTTCTATGCCACGGGCCATACCTGCAGCTATAGTTCTTCTTGTTGTTGATCTTGATCAGCTCCAGTCACAACACCTCCTTGTGTTACAACAACAACATTCGGATTTCATGGTTTAGCCAAAATCATCTGGACATTCATGTTAGGATTTGGGTGTGGATTTTTCAGAGGTTTAGGTCCTGTGATGGTCCTTACTTTCCATTTTGCAATCAACTAAGGACATTGCTCCAAATTATGGTCCTATCCCTTATAGTATGAACATGCCTTTGGAGGTTCCAGGAAATATTTGGCATAGTGACCTGGTTGTCCATAGTTATAGCATGTAATATGACCTCTCCCTCTACCAAATACTCCTCCTCTACCTCTTCCTTGGAAGTTTCCACCACCCCTTCCCTGAGGGTGTGGTTATTGTGGTGGGTACTGATTTTGTTGGTAGTGCGGTTGGTAGTTATTTTTCTTGACATATGGTTGTTGTGGCACATACTAAGGATGGTACTGGTTCTGATACTGATTTGGTGGGAAATGCATAGGCTGATATGATGGTTGCACAGGTTCAACCTGAGCCCACCACTCATTATTCATCAAGTAGGTATAGACGGTTTTTTCCTTCAGGAGCTAGTATGATATTCAATCTTTCTCTTCATGACCTACTGACTTACATAATTTACAAAAGAGGTTTTTCGATGTACTTAAAACCTTTTGAAAGTATAAACACTCTTAATCATGATGCCCTCTAGAATGGCATATACAGCACCAGGGTAGTCCATGGCCATTTAATGGGTTTGGTGCGCCAGATGAGACATAATTCATGAAGGTTGGAAAATTATCTTTTGTGTTCCTGTCCATTCTGAATTTTTTCCACCATAAGTATTCTTGTGCTTCCTTTCTCTTCTTAATGTCATGTAGTTGTATCGTCAGGTTATCCAACTGCGACTGAATCTGCACCATTCCTGTGGCACCGTCGTTGATTAGTGAGGCCTCTAGCTTCATTGCCAACTCTAGCGCTTATATATGTGACTCAATATTTTGTTGCATTAATGGACCTCAGATGCGTGGTAACAAGGTAGAAATAAACCACTATTTATGCTGTACATCTGACATTTGGAAGCTTACTTTTTCCATCAAAGTTTTAAACCGTTGGTCAAAGTCCCATATAGCCTCTGCCAATGCTTGTTTTATCTCCTTGATTTTAGTAATGCACTCCGACTCAGATTTAGGTTTTTTGAACTTAGAGATCATTGTGGCTGGGATTTCATCAAGGGTCTTATGCGGTGTTCCGGTCAGTGTGGCATAGAAATTCATAAACCAATCTAGTGCATGGCCCCTCGGAGTTGTGATCATCTGCGCCTTTCTTATGTCCGTGTTATGGACTAAACAAACCATCCAAACAGCTTCATAGAGGAACCAATGCTGATGTAGATATTTTGGTCCATTCCCATTGAAGGTAGGTAACTGAATATCCACCCCAGCCATTGATTTGGCATCATGGTTTTCTGGTAAGGGATTCCAAGGAGGTGTACCCTCTGTTACGGAGAGAAATTCCTATGGCTTGGGGTACCACAACAGACAGCTAGACTCCAGAAATCAATCTTTCCCAATATGCAATAGAAATAAAATGTCTAACACTAAAGGATCGAACCTCATACCTTATTTCAGACGGTTGAAGTAGATCCCCGTTGAGCTTACCAATATTCATCTTGAATTGATAGAATACTTCCTCAACAACAAGTAAACAATACAAGAATACTATATTTCATGGTGTTAGATCTATTCTAGCATATATAATCAATAATGTAAAAGCATTTGACATATTCCAATGGATACAGTATTCATTCAAATAGACATTACTGGACAGGAAAAGATATTTCTATTAATATGAAACAGAGATTACAAGTGACAACCTCTGACGGCACGTCTACGAACCGGAGAAACTGAATCCCCCCACTTGGGCCTCCACCACCTCAATCCTCCATCACTCCGATAGAAAGCTTACTAGCAAAAGGCAAGCTTGGGAAGAACACAACAGTGCTCCAAGGGACAAAGGGATCCAGAATCAAGCATAAGTTCTGGCAACAATGGACTATAGTTTTGATACTCTCAATTATCTCTTCTCCTTTCAATGTCTCAAGGGGTTCCTTATATAGCTTTTCCAAGGGATACTGAAAGGTCGAATTCGTGCGATCTCAAGGCATATGGAAGGCCAGGAGTCATATGAGTCAGATCCAAGTCAAGGAACACTTCAAAAGGATTTGGATTATTCATACATCCCTATGTACACGACTATAAGGGGAATATCTGCGTATGTACGCAGTTATCGGGGAAAAAGCCGCGTATATCACTTTTCTTATGTTTTTAGGGATGATTAATGGCACATCAAAAGACAAAAAGTGGTCCATAGGGGCTAATGAGTCCAGAGCAGGACAGGGGAAGGCCATACAATGTGTGATTCACCTAATGTGGTGAAATCCACTATAACAGATGCCCCCTAATTTATGAGATCAGAGGTGTTATACGATGGCAGAAATACATTATAAGTCCATCCCAGAAGTGAAGTGATGAATGTACCCAAATGGAAGACCAGCCACCCAATCAGCATAATACCATAATATAACTCTCCATATAACTACAAATACATACAGCAGTCCCGGATACATAAGAGTACAATGGCCATGAATAGGCATGAAACATGATAACACATATGTGGTCATCGCCATGTACAATATACATAGATCAGAATATCCATGATGAAGATATACAAAGGACCATGATCTCCACAAAGGCTGAAGATATATAATAGATCAAGATCTCCATAGTGGCTGGAAATGTCTGACATATACTGGAACAAGTCACGAGAGCTGAAATCTCATGAACACTGGCACGATCAAGGAGGTAGCATATAATGGATGCCACCAATCTGGAAGGTCTTCTACACACACCGCTACGAGTACATGTCCTACTATACGAATATAGGTGTCAAGGTCGAACATAGTAGTCCATCGTCTGATTACCATTCATTGATGTATACCGTTAATAGACACGAGATCACCCACCGATGATGAAAATGGGAATCAAGGTACTAGAGTGCAAACTAACAAGTCTGAATAAATGAGTTGAGGTTGAACACTTGAGAGAATCCATCGATTAGGGACATTGATGTATTCCCAGAACTATTGATGGCGAGAGAACCTGCCACTGATGACTGCAAGTCTCAAGGAACTCAAAAATGACTCTAGACTCCAATCCCAGAATAAATGATCTGAAGTTGATGGGATGAAATCCACTGGAAGGAGGGCATTAGGGCATCCCCCATCATCCAACACAAGGTAATAAGAAAATATGTATAATGTGGAAGGACTCGATCATAAGGTGCACAAACCAGTAACTGTACCGGGAATGGCCGACATGTAAAGTCAAGATAACTGAGGAATGGCCGAATTGGGTTTCAACTTCCTTTGAACAAGAGCATAATGGCATACAGTGACTGAATGAAGGCAGCATAGACTCGATATACAAACTGGGACATCTCTATGATGCAAGAGGCATCAATAGAGGCTCCATAGGGACTGGAAGCTTAACCAGTCGGTGGAGATAAACTCATATAACGAGTACAGCTCCTAAGTAAAACTATAACCCAACCAATGGATGTGATATACAGTGCTCTGTTCGAAGGCGACACAACTCGACAGCTGCCAAAGATAATATCTTTTCTTGTCTGGCTTTTTGGTTTTTTGATTTTTTTTGGTCTTTTTCAGTTATTTAAAAAGCTTGAAAAAAGAATAAACTAGCTTTATAGTTACAAACTAGGAGGATATGAGTGTCATTTAGGGAAAACAAACTAGTTCCAAGTAGTGGAACATACCTATGCTCAATGCAAGTATACATGTGTAGGATATCGACACTCGGGGGAAAACCCCCTTCCGATAAAAAGGGAATCAAGTTGCGAAGGATATAAAGAAAGGCTCTGCATGGCTAGACATGAGACAAGCTCGGGCTATATGGATGAAACGCAATGTCAGGGGAGCCAGCATAAAGCTCATTAAGACAGGCCAAGCTCATGATAATGTATCCACAACTTGAGACAAGGGAGTCCGGGGGATCATGGCCAGCATAAGATCAAGAGGAGTATGAGGCTCTTGCGAAATGTCATGGCAATACTATACAACAGACTCCCACACCCTAAAGGAAGAAACATCAGCATGGGCACCAACTACAAATAAGGCACTAACTAGGGTACCCATGTAAGGTGAGGCTCTACCACTCATATCATGCCACTTCTATAGTAGCAAGAAGGTTCCATGACATAATAGAGTGGGTTCGTACCTAAAGATATAGTGACATGGTCATAAGGTCATGCAAAATGCAAACGGTGGTGAACCTAACCTATATGCCAGTGTAGATGTTATACATGAGACCAGTATGAACGGGTCAATCCAAAGGATGAAACGGCACTGAAAACAGTCTTCTACATCACATATTATGTCAGAAACGGTCCAAAATGGTTAGAAACGGTCAAAACTATAGGAAAGGGGGTAAAAATTTTCAAATATTTAAAAATTTTCTATAAATAGTGAAAAATAGAAATCATTTAAAACTTTTACCCATTGGAGCTCTGATTTTCAACTGCAAATTCCAGGAGATCCAGCCGACGGAATTCACAACCGTTTATTCCAGGTATTTACTCATGCTCTCAGTTTGCATTTCAATACAATTTTTACAAGTTTTCATGGTCAAATGAGGTTTTTAAGGCCAATTCTACATGAGCGGGTATCGAGGCTTTTTCCACGTATAGGGCTAGCTATATGCAGAAAAGGGGCTGGAAACCGCGTACATATGCGGCTATTTGCAAAATAGCCACGTATGACGCCGCGCAAAAGGATTTATAAGAATCTAATGGACATTTGGTCACTTTCTCATGCAGGATGGTGCTAGAGTGGTGAGAACGCGAGCATGGTGAAGTAGAGGAAGCAGTAAGGGCTAACATAATGGCTCAACAAGCTCTAAGAAGGTGCGGACTCTACAAGTTTTGGTGCCTAGGTGGCTTGAGGGCCAAACCAAGACTGCTACATATGCTGGTAGACTATTGGGATCCAGACTCATAGTCCTTCTGGATAGACGGTATGTCCCTCACCATTGAGGTGGAGGATATCTACTTTATCACAGGTCTATCTAGACAAGGGGAGATGGTGAACCTTTGTTCTCGAGGTGGTGCAGGTCACGGGCTTACTATCGACGAGTACATAGCTATGTACTGCTACCTAGATACTGAGAAGGTGGGGAGTCAAGTTCCCACCAACACTATACAGGTGCTGGGCCTAAAGGCCATATTACTGACGCTGGGCAGGATAGCAAGCTTTGCATCACTCCATCAGGCCTCTCGGCCACTGATGTTCTATGCGGTGGAGTGTATGACACCGACCATCTATGACTGGAGCACTTCACTACTGAGCAACATGAAACACCATCTCAGTGAGTGTAAGGCAGGTAGGATACGGAACTTCGGGTTCGGTAGCATTTTGAGCACATTCTTCTTCGAGCGTGTTCTAGGATTGAGCCCTAGAGTGGATGTTCCTCTCCACGGGGTTCGAGATTTGGCCCAACGACGTTGGGCAGATGCGATGCGTAGACTGGGGGGTGGTAGGGTGGCCAACCCCTATCCAGCTGAGTTTTTTCCATGATGGCAATGACAGATTGTTTCCATAGATGACTACCCTTATGCAGGGATAGATTTCCGGGGGGATCCGGACATGCCATTGCCACCAGGATCAGCATATGGAGACATAGGTAACAAATCTCGACCCTCACATTTTTTTTTAAATTTTTGAAGTATTTAGTTTTTTGTGTTTTCTTGATTATATGGAATCAAAAAGACATGTTTTTGGGTGACAATACATAATCACATCTACCATTCATGTGCATATGTGGGACCACAGCGACCAGAGGGCTTTCCACATTATAGACGAAGGGGAAGAGGAGACGATATCACCAGTGTGGATGCGAAGCGAACGCTCCAAAGCATCCATACCAACTTCGTGCGACTAACTCACAGGGTTCCCATGGCGCAAGTCGAGGAATTGCCTGAGGCTATGCAGAGACAGGTGGTGGGTGTACCACGCGCATGGGTGCATTTATTCCGGTGGCTAGCTAGAGTCGTGGTGACATATCATGATCACAACCCTCCTCCACCTCCATGGGACTAGACACCTGGGAGTGTATCTATTTTGTACTACTGTGTTTATGATGGTGGCTTTCAAAGCCCCAATTTTGTATTATGACACTATGTATTACCACATTTTTTATGTATATAAAAAGTTTTATGGTGATCGGTTTATTTATTTACATGTGTAAAAATTGTGTTTATGATTAATTTATGATGAATGAAACAAATGCCAATCTAACACGTATTTAGCATATGAGTCAGCAACTTGATTATAATTTCTTGGAATGTGTATATATGTTATGTTTTCAAATTGCCATTCTAACAATCTCACACGTAAGAATCTCCTTAATAACATCGGATCTCTAACATGGTACAAACCATTTAGCTGTGACACTACTAACTCGGAATCAAGATGTACCTCAAGAGAGAGAACACCATGCGAAATAGCATCCCGTAGAAGCTCAATAACGGTGCTATATTCAACAACATTGTTGGAATATGGCCGTAGACATATACCTCCTGAAGACAGTACTTGACCCATAGGAGTATAAATCACCCAAGCAGCTGAGGCTAAGTGCTGAGTGTGATGGCTTGCACCATTCGCGAATCCTATGTAGGTGGAAGATTCCATTGACATTTGCCACAAGAAACAGAAACTAATCACAAACCCGATCATGATAAACAAGACTTAACTATGCAAAAAAGCTGTACAATAATATACAACAAGCAGCCTTGGCTAAAGATTATGCATAGTATTTTTTGAGATAGAGCCCATTTCTAGGCTCCGCTAAGGCTGTCCCTTCGTAATCGACTAACTCATAGGCACCCTTCTCTAATACACACTTGACCACGTAAGGACCACGCCACATAGGATTGAACTTCCCTGCCCCCAAGGGTTCTTTCGATTGATCCCACAAAAGGACCAAGTCTCCCTCACTAAACACTCTTGGACGAACAGACTTATCGTATTGGGCCTTTACGCAACGCTTATTAACCTCTAGAGTCACCAAGGCATATCTACGCTGCTCATCGAGTTCCTCAAGGTGAACCAAATTCTCCTCCAAAGGAGAAGTGTTTGGTAAGAGTTCCACGGCTAACTTCAACGAAGTAATCTCGCATTCAACCGGCAATATCGACTCCACTTTATGTACAAGATGATATGGAGAAAAACTAGTGGCAGTCTTAACCGTAGTTCGATATGCCCACAAAGCAAGGTACAACATAATATGCCAGTTCGTCTTGCTTTGTGCGATGGTTCGTTGGAGAATGGACTTAAGTGATTTATTCACAGCTTCAACCTGTCCATTTTCTTGGGGATAGTAAGAAGAGGAGTGCTCTTGCTTATACCCTAACTTGGATGCCAACCCTTCCATCATACGGTTCTGAAAGTGCGAGCCATGGTCACTGACAAGCTCTCTTGGAATCTCAAACCGAGTAATGATTTGGTTGAATACGAAGTGAGCGGCTGTCTCACCGTCGGATTTTACTGTAGGCATTGCCTCAACCCATTTCATGAAGTAATCAATAGCCACTATGATATGATGGTGCCCCCCAGCCGAAGCTGGGTTGCAATCCATAAAATTGAGCCCCCACTTGGTGAAGGGACCGGCGGTGATAATAGGGTGTAATGGGGTAGGCTTCGAGTGCATATTACGTGCGAATACCTAGAAAGGGTGGCACCTCTTGACCGCTTCAATACAATCCTTGAAGATCGACGGCTAGAAATAACCCACTCTCAAAATATTTTGAGCTATAGAAATCCCAAATAAATGACCACCACACGTCCCTCCATGGAAATCATTAAGCACTACCTTAGCCTCATCATGAGTTAAACAACGTCGTAAAAGGGAATCTACTCCACGACGGTACAAAGTATTTTCCACTATGAGGTAGTTCTTGGAAACGTGATGTAATATTCGTCATTCATCTCACGAGAGGTGAGTAGGGATCCTCTGTGTTTGTAGATATACTATGATATCCCCATACCATGGGTCAGCCATTGAGATTAATAAAATGTGTTCATCAACAAACGTATCTTCACATACCAACTCCTCAGCCTCGCTCGAAAAATCCGATATGAGCTCTGCAAAGATTAAATATTTCTTTGATTTTGCCGAAACAAATTCGAGATCAAACTCTTGCAGGATGACAATCCATTTATTATACTTTCCCCCAATCATCCTATGTGTGAGGACGAATTGAAACGGATTGACATGGGAAACAACCAAGGTCTGGCGAAGGAGAATATAATGTCTCAAACGCTGCACCTCATGTACGGTAGCCAAGGCAAGCTTCTCAAAATGAGAGTACCGAATCTCTGCGTCAATAAGGTTCCAGCTCAGATAATATATGACATGCTATTGGAGCTCTTCATCCTCTTGAACCAAAACCATACCAATCGTCTCTAAAGACACGACCACATATAATAGGAAATCACGGCTATAATCCGGAGGACTAATCACCGGGGCTGATGCTAGGGCTCGCTTAAGTGCATCGAAGGACTCCTGGGCTCGCTCGTCCCATTCAAAGGGAGTATCCTTCTTCAGGAGATGCATGAAACCTCTAGTCAAATTGGCAAAATTGACAACAAATCTTCATAGGAAGTTTTCCATGCCTTGCAAACACTGAAGATGACGAATATTTTGCGGGGGAGACAACTGATGTATTGCCTCAACCTTCAAAGGGTCGAATCTTATACCCTCTTTCAAAACAATGGATCCTAACAAACGACTTGACTTCACACAAAAGATGCACTTATGAGGGTTTAATCTAACAGCATAGTGCCGACACCTTTCAAACACCAATGTCAAGTGATAAGAATGACGCATCCTCATGCAAGAATGAGCAGCGAGGTCATCCAAGAATACTTCAATGATAGACTTGAGATCATGGAAGATCAAGGTCATTTCCCGCTGAAACGTAGCTCCAATGTTTTTAAGGCTGAAAGGCATTTTTCGATACACAAATGTTCCCCAAGGACAAATAAATGCGGTCTTGTGTTGGTCCTCGGGTTTAATTTGAATCTGATTATACCCGAAAAAGACGTCCATAAAGGAGAACACCTCGCTACCTGCACACTCATCCAAAATCTGATCTATAAACGGTGTGGGGAAGTTATCCTTAGGACAGGAACGATTTAAATCATGGAAATTAGTGCATATACAGATCGCTGCCTGCTTCTTATCCACCAAAACGGGGTTTGAAACCCACTTCGTTAAGGGAACGGGATAGATGAAACCAGCTTTCAATAGCTTCTCTATCTCTGCCTTTATGGCGGGTGCTTTCCTAGGATTCACCGCACGTAAACGCTGTCGAACAGGCTTAGCATTGGGGTAAGTCTTAATCTCATGTTCGACAATCTGAGGGTCAATCCTTGGCATCTCATCATAAGACCAAGCAAAAATATCATGGAATTCCTTGAATAGCTCGGTATACTCTCAAATCTCATCTTGGGAACAATCCGCCCCAATGTAGACATTCTCAATTGTATCAGGATTGCGAGAAATGTTGATAGGAATAGTTGACGATATGTTCGCCATGTTTCCATCAGCCATCTGACCAGGAGAGCTTAATGGAACCATAGGTCTACCAAATTTCTGACTAAGAATCTCCCTATAATCCTCATGCTCCAAAAGGTCAAGCTCTGGAAGGAAATATGATCTATGATGAAGTTCCTCCCATGGTGGCTCAACTCCCGACATATCCTCGATAATCGCTTCATCTGAAGGGAAAACCATATCAAGGCAGTCATGGGCATGAGAAGACTATACTTCCCATGATGACAGCACATAGGGGTCTTCCTCCTCCATCTGCAAAGAGGAACAACAAGGCTCTGCAGCAGACTGGAGATTATCTTGGTAAGCTATCATGACTGCAGGCAACGACACGCTCGTCTCAATGGGCTCACTTGAAGGAATCGGTGAAGGAAGAATCCAAGGATCTCCCATATGACTTGTGCGAAAAGGCATCGATCTCGTAGATGTCGAATCACCATCGAAACTAGATCCTATCATGAGGACGGGTGCAGGACAACTAAAGGTTCCCATGAGGGATGGATACATGCCTACACCCACACTCCCAGTTGCCAGCTGGGAATTTTCAACTTTCGGAACCGAAGCTTCCGAAGATGCAGTAATAGGTGGATTCTTGAATGCCATTTGATCAATAGTTACAATCTTCCCATTATGTGGAAAGCATACGACGCGAAATAGGGAAGATGCAACGGTTTGCATACTATATATCTAGTTCCTTCCCAGTAAGAGATTGTAGTCAAGGGGTGCATCAACCACCTCAACCTCTATCGCAATGGTCTTCCTTCCAAAATGGACTTTAAGGGAAGGGAGGATACCGTGCAGCCTAAACGATCTCCCATCAAAAGTAATTAACATGGTCGTAAATTTTGACAACTCAGGAGAACCAAGATCCTTCCAACATGACAAAGACATCACAGAAGCAGCAGCACCCTCGTCAATCACATTATGCTTGACGATCATATTAAGACATTATACATGTACCAAAAGGGACACATAGTAGGGCAAGTGAGGCTGATGTCCTATGGTTTCAAATTTGATCACTAAGGAAGAATCATCACCATTCACACCAAGAGCGGAAAGCAAATCCTTCCTTTGTGACAGACAACTCTGAAGCACTTCCAATGCAGACATCGCACAAGGAGTATGACCCAAGTCCTCGACAACTGAATAGTTTTGGGTGGCTCAGGCATTTGGGTTATGCCCCGAACGCTTAAGTACCCCCTTAGGAATGCTAGGTGCAGCCTCAGGTTTATCCGCAGGTTTCTCAATGCGCAAAGGGGTTCCTGGTGGATCAGGTTCTTTGCCTGGGTTGGGTTGTGACGAAGTATAATCTTTCGCATGCGTCACAACTTTCGCAGCACGGACCATATTAATGCACCCACGACCACTACTCTTAGCAGGATATTCATCACTAGATTGATCATGGGACTTCGATTTCATATTCCGGTTATGCGGTAAAGGGTTCGTTAACACAGCTGGGCCCTGTGCTATGAACTTTGAAGCTTCATCCATTCTAGGGCACAAGTAAGTGAGGTGATCATCCTTACATAGCTTGCAAGGAAACTTAACCTTACGTTTATTCTGCTTGTCCCCCCCATCATTTTTACCGTTCTTGTCATTATTGCTGGAATTTTCGTTCTTATTCCCACCCTTTTTATTATTATTGTTTTTACCCTTTTTTCTATTCCGTCCGGGTTGCTGGTTACCCTTCTAGTCGGACGATTGCACAGCAAGCACATTCGTCGCTTGGGAGGGCTGAGACAAAGTCGTAGCTTCTCCTGAGGCAGATTGGTTGATTGACAACTGAGCAACTTGTTTCACAACTGAGCCTACATGTTTCTTACTTGCACTACCCACAATGCCATCGGCATGTGGTCCAGGTTTGACCTTGGGATCGAAACTAGAACGAGGAGCGTTGGGTATAATCTCATATAACAAACCAGATTGAGCATAGATCAAGTCTAGTTACTACACCCTAAAGATTGCTTGTTCCTCATTTTGCACTCTGGATGTGGAAACATCCTTCACTATATATGGCAATAAAGATTTGAGGAACCACTCAAGGAGGAACTCCGGTGGTATAAAGGCTTTAATTAATCTCTTCTATCTATGCCACTCCTGAATATGATCAAAAATATGGGTGGCTTTATCTTGCCGAAATGTCAACAAGAGTTCAGTACCAACATCATAGTGTACTGGTAGCTGGAAGTGATTAAGGAAAGTCATCACAAGGTCATCGAACAAAGTAAAGGAACCCCTAGGTAACTCTATATACCATTTCACCGCAGGCCCTGTAAGGGTGCGTTGAAATAGTCTCAAACGGACTGAGTCCTGATGCAATGAATTGGAAGAGCACCATAGGTGGAATGTCGTAACATGTTCGCTCAGATCCTCTCCTAGTTTGCCTTCGAACTTAGGTATGTCCGAAGGAATATTGGTAGGGACAGCTAGCCAAGCTGGGTCATGAGCCACAGGATCGTTCGTAAGTCTCGATAAGTTAGGTAGATTGAGTGTCGCGAGGAAAGGGAGCCTAGGATGATGAGGCCTATGGACTGCTCCCTGGTTCATATAGGATTGATTACCACCATGACCTTGGCCATAGTGACCTCCTCCTGTATGACCCATGTAGGGTGGAGTGGAAGTACCATAATGAGGTGGACCTTGACTAGTAGGAGCTACAAAGCCGTAATTAGGAGAGTAAGCAGGTTGTGAATACCCACCTCCATAAGGTGGAGAGACCTGTCCATACTGCGTCCCATAATAGGGTCCATAGGTCATCGCTTGCGATGCCCCATGAGACACTCCATAGGTAGGGATATACGTTCCAAAAGTAGGAATATACATACATGAAGTAGGGATATATGTCGTGGAAGTAGCAATCTGACCTCTAGAAACATGAACATAACCTCCTGAAACCATGGGTGCTATGTAGGCTTGAGACACAATTGGTCTAGTAATCACAGTATGGATCTGACTCGTAGCTACGTGCCGACTCGAAGGACCATGCGAGTAAGGTGGAGGGTTTACATTTGAAGAAATTGGAAGCGAGGACGAAGGACTCTCTGTAAGAAGATATGTACTAGTGCCTATCGTCACTTGTCTGGAACCTGGTATCCCTATTGGATCACTAACTCTAGACCTAGGAGGTATATAAGATGGAGCTTCCACCACTGGGATGGAAGGTGCAATGTGACTAGTACTCCCAAACCTCTCCGCAAGGTAAGGCATGGGATTTCCCCCAGGCATAGTGCTAGGCTCAAAGTCGGATTCAACATGAAATGTCAAATCATGCATAGTAAAATCAGCCGTAACATAACTACCGTAGCTAGTGCTAGGAGGGTCAAAGTGAGTCTCGGCATCATTCGGCATTCCATACCGGTAACGCGTCAATGGGGAATCATCCCTAGAGTGAGTAGGTCTATCATGCAAAGATCCTATCTGGGAAATCACAGGACCGAACTCAGCTAGGTCAGGTGAAAGATTGTATGTAGGAGTAAGTTCCCCATCGTCAATACAAATGGGAGGAGGTGGCTCAGGGATAGTCTCTGAATGATCCTCCATGGTGTGTGAATCAATGTGTGACATAGTCCGCCTAGACAGTCTAGGCCCCTCTCCCAAAGGAGGAGGAGAAGTGGAAGGCGGAAGTCCTGCTAATCGACGAGAACAGCATGGAACCACACCCGAATCCACAATGACTCAACAAAAAGCAAAGACTCTCTATTTACGTAAACCCTAGGCCAACTAGCGTGCACAGAGCAATCACTAATAAAATCTAAATCCAAATGCAAGCAAACAAGGGCTGGATAAGTGAGCTCCCGAATGTGGCCGGTATGTCTCGCCTAGGAGAGGCTTGAGAGGCCCTTGTCACCACAAGCGGAGGTTCGAAACCAATTATTGTGGCCCTCAGCTTCAACGCATAAAGCGACTGTGCTGTCCGACCCCAACCTGACCGGGACACATGCAGAATAACCTCTACATGTACCCCCTCGATATCCTAGGTAAGGTCACTAAGGTCTCCTCAATATAATCAATGCTCAGGAGGACAGTCGCAGGTGGGATTGACCGTATGGGCAGGGTAGCAAAGCCCGAAACTCCCGAAAGAGCCCCCAGATACGAATACAATCCTGGCTATATTGCCGGTGCTACACAGTTATCAACCAAGGGTTATCCCAATCAACAACCACTCACACTACCTAGTTCTTGACTCCCTTTTGAGAGGAGCTTCCTGAGAACGCCGGTTATATCAAGGATTTCACACACTCCCTGGACAGACACCTAGTTGTTGTCGTTTAGTGATCTTAGAGAATTAACTCACAATGAACTATTCCAAGATCCTAAAACCTAAGCTTGTTGGTGCACCCTAGAAAAGAAAAGAGTGTAATTCATTTTAATTAGCATTGATTTTAGTTGGCTTTATTACTCAAAAATAGGATATGGTCATGCAACTAATGGTGTTATGACGCAACAAGAAGCAAAATGCACACCTAACAATCAATGCAAATGCATTGTGTCCATGAAAATAGGGTATCCATACTACGTGTAATGCACAATTTCTTCTTCAAATGCTGAATGCAAATTTCCCTATATGAATTCCTAACTATTACTCCAAAGCAAATCTAGATCTAGTGCAAGTACAATGCAAAGTGCAAAATGCAATGCATGATGATAAGCAAATGTTTTTGGATTTTTTGAAAATAAAGAGATACAAAAAGCAAAAGAATGATTCTACCCACCCCAGACTCTGCAAGCACACATAAACATCATTCCATCAAAGCACTAAGGCAAAAGGACTCTAATGCACTAATATCACACAAAAAATCAAAGATGCCATGATAAGAACTTTCCTAAAAGAAAAAATTTAGGCTAAAAAAACGTTTCTGGTCAAACACAGAGGTATTAACAGACTCAGGAAGTGCCAAAGGAGACTCATCAACTAACAGAATTCACCTAGCAATCCACTATCTTCCACAAAAAGGTAAAAACCAGAGTATACGCGACTGTGTGCAGTAAACCCTCGTGTATACGTTTAAATCCCAGGGGAAACCGCGTGTATACACGACTGTAAATGAAAAACCCGCATACAGGAAGAAAAAGATGCACAAATTCAAGGCAAACAGACAGGCTAAGACTAAATTCACACCAATCAGGCTCTACCAGGAATACATGCCCCCATACCCGACACAGAAACAAGAGAGAGTGAGCAATTCAAATACATTGAATGCCAAGAAATCAACCCCCAAAGGACAATTACTAGGAACTCCCCAGCGGAGTTGCCATTTCTGTTACGGAGAGAAATTCCTATGGCTTGGGGTACCACAACAAACAGCTAGACTCCAGAAATCAATCTTTCCCAATATGCAATAGAAATAAAATGTCTAACACTAAAGGATCGAACCTCGTACCTTATTCTGGACGGTTGAAGTAGATCCCCGTTGAGCTTTCCAATCTTCATCTTGAATTGATAGAATACTTCCTCAATAACAAGTAAACAATACAAGCATACTATATTTCATGGTGTTAGATCTATTCTAGCATATATAATCAATAATGTAAAAGCATTTGACATATTCCAATGGATACAGTATTCATTCAAATACACATTACTGGAGAGGAAAAGATATTTCTATTAATATGAATCAGAGATTACAAGTGACAACCTCTGATGGCACGTCTGCGAACCGGAGAAACTGAATCCCCCCACTTGGGCCTCCACCACCTCAATCCTCCATCACTCCGATAGCAAGCTTACTAGCAAAAGGCAAGCTTGGGAAGAACACAACAGTTCTCCAAGGGACAAAGGGATGCAGACTCAAGCATAAGTTCTAGCAACAATGGACTATAGTTTCGATACTCTCAATTCTCTCTTCTCCTTTCAATGTCTCAAGGGGTTCCTTATATAGCTTTTCCAAGGGATACTGAAAGGTCGAATCCGTGTGATCTCAAGGCATATCGAAGGCCAAGAGTCATATGAGTTGGATCCAAGTCAAGGAATGCTCCAAAAGGATTTGGATTATTCATACATCCCAATGTACGTGACTATAATGGGAATATCTACATATGTACGTGGTTATCTGGAAAAAAGCCGCGTATATCACTTTTCTTATGTTTTTAGGGATGATCAAGGTCACATCAAAAGACAAAAAGTGGTCCATAGGGGCTAACGAGTCTGCAGCAGGACAGGGGAAGGCCATACAATGTGTGATTCACCTAATGTGGTGAAATCCACTATAACAGATACTAGGCATACATGCCCCAATACCCGACATAGAAACAAGAGAGAGAGAGCAATTCAAATACATTGAATGCCAAGAAATCAACCCCCAAAGGACAATTACTAGGAACTCCCCAGTGGAGTTGCCATTTCTGTTACAGAGAGAAATTCCTATGGCTTGGGGTACCACAACAGACAGCTAGACTCCAGAAATCAATCTTTCCCAATATGCAATAGAAATAAAATGTCTAACACTAAAGGATCAAACCTCGTACCTTATTCCAGATGGTTGAAGTAGATCCCCGTTGAGCTTTCCAATCTTCAGCTTGAATTGATAGAATAGTTCCTCAACAACAAGTAAACAATACAAGCATACTATATTTCATGGTGTTATATCTATTCTAGCATATATAATCAATAATGTAAAAGCATTTGACATATTTCAATGGATACAGTATTCATTCAAATACACATTACTGGAGAGGAAAAGATATTTCTATTAATATGAATCAGAGATTACAAGTGACAACCTCTGACGACATGTCTGTGAACCGGAGAAACTGAATCCCCCCACTTGGGCCTCCACCACCTCAATCCTCCATCACTCCGATAGCAAGCTTACTAGCAAAAGGCAAGCTTGGGAAGAACACAACAGTGCTCCAAGGGACAAAGGGATGCAGACTCAAGCATAAGTTCTGGCAAAAATGGACTATAGTTTCGATACTCTCAATTCTCTCTTCTCCTTTCAATGTCTCAAGGGGTTCCTTATATAGCTTTTCGAAGGGATACTGAAAGGTCAAATCCATGCGATCTCAAGGCATATGGAAGGCCAGGATTCATATGAGTCAGATCCAAGTCAAGGAACGCTCCAAAATGATTTGTATTATTCATACATTTCGATGTACGCGACTATAAGGGGCATATCTGCGTATGTACATGGTTATCGTGGAAAAAGCCGCATATATCACTTTTCTTATGTTTTTAGGGATGATCAAGGGCACATCAAAAGACAAAAAGTTGTCCATAGGGGCTAATCAGTCTGCAGCGGGATAGGGGAAGGCCATACAATGTGTGATTCACCTAATGTGGTGAAATCCGCTATAACACCCTCTGGTGTGCTAGTCATAGTACTAGCACTTTCAGTATTAGCAGTCCTTTCGAGGGACGAGACTGTAGATCTTACCTCCGGTGATACTCCTGGTGTGATGTAGTTGCATCCTGAACTTGGTGTCTCCACAGAATCTTTGGATTCTTCTGTTCCTTCTGATATCGGGCTATAGTCCTCCTCTTCTTTGTAAGACCCTTCATGTACCTGCAACTAAAATTTTGTGTTCACTCGTCTCGAATAGACTAGGAGCTTGTTGACCTTCCTATGTCTTTCTTTGCTTCCTGATATGAATCTCCTTCCACTCCTTAGGAATCCAACATCTAGTTCAGGTTCTGTATTTCTTGGGAACATCTCAACTCATCATTTCCCATTTTCTTGATAGGTCATCTACGACACAACTATCTTCTTGGGTATGCGACTCAACTACTCAACTGCAAGATACCCTTCTAATAGCCGAGCATCTTGATCCATGTACTAATAGATAGAAAATATATTCTTCGGGGTCTTTGGGAAAAATTTCTTTCAGCCTCACTATACGAGTTTATGGCTTCTACTGCAAAATCAGTAATGTATCCTTGCAAAATAATTTCAACCCAAAAATAAACAGCTCTAGAGATGGTGTTACTTACATTGGTTACCTCGCGAACCAATTGATCATTCCACTCGACTGCTTCCCTTCGCTTGAAATTTTTCTTCCTTCTTACCAATCTTGGGAGCCACTCATGCAGTATAACAGGGAACTCTACAAAGAAGATCTTGTGAATATCAGAATATATTTACTCATCCACTAAGTTTTCTGTGCAAAACCATGATCCAATGCTCAACCGTGATCCTCAACTCTCCTCTTGCATGAATTCTAGCATCTTATATTCCACCTATTCCTCTACCTCATTCTTTGTTGGATGCCACAACATTTCCCTCGACTCAAATGGTTAACGGTCCCCACAATAGAACCATTTTTTTGCCTCTTTCTCCTTCTTGTCTCGACCCGTAGTTCAACAACAACAAAATACCAAAAATACACCACAAGACATTGACCCAATAGAGCAAGCTCAGTCAGCAATTCCCACAAGGCAGGCGTAGTCTCACTCAAGATATATTAATGGGTAACTAACAAAACCATGTTTCTGCAGTTGGGGAGGGATTATAGTCCCTTGGCATGCGGCCAAGGTGCTTGACAAAGGAAATAGGACGATGGAGTCTATCACTGCACAACCAGGGCACAAATGTATGTCAACACACACATGACATAGACCTATCCTTAACCTCAACAACTGGTGCAACTTGTGTGACGCAGCTGATTCCTTGCACTTGACAGACAATGCACGACTTATAGTTAACATAGCATTTAACCATGAAATCATAGAGACATTCCAGCAATGCTTTAAACATTCATTCATTCACTGATTAATAAGATGACATCATACATTCAATAGTAACTCATCAATATACAGTAAGCAACTACTTGACATTCACATAAAAATTCAACATCAGTCAATCATTCAACACAGGAAATAACGTGGAAACCCATCTGAGAAAAACCACCAAGGTACTCTTCATTTGGCATGATAAATTGTGTATAGCACCTTGCAGTCTATGATCAACAAACTGTTATTAAGATATTTTTTTCTGACTCAGTATTCTTTTTCTCATGCTCTCTGGTTTATTCTTCTATCTACTCCTAATGATCTGCACACAGCCTGGATCGACTCTTCTACCTCTACTATCTATGCACTCAGCTACCAATTATTTCTACTACTAGTGGTCTATGCACACAGCTACAAAATCTATGGCTCAACATCCTTCTACTGCTACCATACTCTTCTCTCAGTATTCTTTCTACTAACCCTAACTTTCTTAACAAAACTAAGTGACTTGGAGAATGAACCACAATAACAACAACAACCCTTATACAGAGTGGGTTCTTCCTATTTATATCTTCTACAGGACCACACAGGGTCAACTACATACTACTCATCTGTTACAGGTCATAATCAACTATAAAAAATAGTTACAAGCTATCATAGAGTGATATAAGGCACTATCAGCCTAACTTACATATATTCCTTCATACATGCAACATCTGCTAGCTTACATTGACTTTAGCATCGACGATCTTCCTTACCTGTCGATTTCTAACTGTTACCCCTTTGCACTCCTGCAATCTCTCTTTTCCTCCATCGCACACCTATTTTATATTTCTGCACCAATCCCTTTGCTTCCTTCTTGACCTACTTTCCCTTATGTCACGCGTCCACCTTTCCTTCCTTGCTTGCATGTCAGCTTCTTCCTTGTGCAATTTTTGTGGCCCAACAAAACTTGTCCACCTAATGCCCACTCTCCTTGGCTAGATTTGGCCAAAGTTTTGATGTTGTAGCATAATATTCCTCCCCTTACCCATGCGGGATGAGCTAAGATTTATAGCCATGGTAGGATAGGTATGGTTAATATTATTGTGGATTAGGTGGAGGGGAGATCGTACTATTACCACCTAAGTTGTACTTAGTGGTTTTTTATCAAGTGAGCCTGGTGAACTAGAGAAGGATAACTTGTTTGGACTTCAGAATACCTTCAGTCTTGCTTCTGGGAAACTTTGTTGTACTATATCACATGTTCATACCCCCTTGGGGGATTTGAAATATATGTCCTAGCATGATAGTGTCTGTAAAAGACTCGGTCTCTTAGACTTTATTTTTCAATCCAATCATCCCAGGGTGTTTTTTCCCTTGGTTATTATTGGTTTTTGAATAAACGACTGATAATTTCTGAGTTTTTCACTTAATACCTCCAAAGTTGGCGTGGTCGGCTTGGCATTTAGGCCTATTGAGATTATTAGAGTCTATGTGTCAATGTATAAACATGCTAGGCATTATGGTTGAGTCATATGAACATGTCTAACTCCCTCTAGGTTTTCAAAATTTCAAAATTTCAAAATTTTTTCAGTGTTTTTTATTAAAATTTAATTTTTCCAAAACTTAGGCTATTTTTTAATAGTTTAATTGGGAAAATTGGTTTTGTAATAAAAGTGGGCTCAAAAGTCAGATTTAGTCATGTAGGTGCTCATTTTCAAGCTAAGAGCACCCAATAAACCTATAGACCCACTATTTCCTAGTTTTGAGTGATTTTTCATCACTCGGGTCAAAAAGCCCCAAAAAATCAATTATTGATTATTTTAATTAATAAATTGATGAATAATGGAGCAAATCCAAAATCCTAGATCAATGGATTCTCAATCGATTTGATTGAAATTAGTCTCATTGGAACCAAATTGATTGGATCTGACAAATCCTTAACCGAAGGAGGTGATCTAGATAGATGTAGAGTTGAACTTCAGAGTCTCTTATCATTAATTTTTCCCTCTCTCTCTCCTCCACACGTTTGGGCTCTTCTGGAAGCTCTGTGGTTGATGTGTCAGTCAACAGGTTGATGTGTTAGCTCAATCAAACCCTAGATTGACAAGTAGACTTAGTGGAATCTCATTTCAGCTTCAAATTAGTCATTGATGGACTCTCCTTCAGCTGCAGTGGTCTATCTCCTTGGGATTTGCACCCACCCTGGGTTGGATCTCCTATTTTTTTGTATAAATAAAGCTCAAAACACCTCTTCCAATCTAGTTAGAACTGGGATTGAGGTGTTGTTGCTATTATAATGTTGTTATTTTTCATTTGAAATAAAGAGAATATTTGTAAGCAAGATGGTGTCATGTCATTGTATGTGTGGATGAGCATTGCCATGTTTTACTGAGGTAACCTGTATCTATGTTCATAATTTGCTGATTGTTTGTGGATTCATTGCTAAGATTGATAATAAGCTTATTATAATATTTATAGGAAAGGAGATTTTCAATAAGTTTATTGGCCATCTCTTTCCTTTGATGCATGTTTAGAGATCTAGATTCAACATGTTTTATAAGTTTATATGCATGTTATTCTAAAATCTCTATGTATGTATTAACCGGATCTCACAAGTATTTTGGCTAGTGTTTGGATTCAGTTGCAGGTTCCTAGATTGGAGAGGATTCTGATATAGTTTTCTTCTTCACTCTCTCCAAAACCATTCAAAATAATAGTCGCTCGACATTCCACCTGAAATCTCCACGGTGGATCTTCAAGGCTACCAGCACTCTTCCTCTCTCTTCCTCCTTATAAAAATCCAAATATTAACATGTTACTTTGGTTGCAAGATTTGTTATAATTTAGATATGTAATATTGAAGTAAAAATTACACAAATCTACCATTTCAAAGCTCATAGTCTAGATCTCATTTCTGGAAAGTATCATTAAGCATTCTAGATCTAGCTTAGGGAAATTGTCCATTTTGCATGGCAATTTAAAGAGAATCCGTAGGTTGCATGATCTAGATTTCCTTTTATGTTTTAAAAAGATTAAATCCATAAAACAGTGCATATTTCATTGTGTTCACAAACAGCAAGCCAAGATACCAAGGAAAGCTTTCTTTCCTTGGTTCCTTTTTCACCGGTTTAGCTAGTTTTAACTTGGTTTTGTTTGAGTTAAAGTAGGCTGACCCAACGGTACTCTTAAAGTTATTTTGGGAATATTTAATTCTAACATGCTCACTTTATTTTATTAGTAATAACATAAATAAGAGAATATGCTGTTCGAAAGTGGCCTTGGGATCGTTTAAATCCCCCCAGGGGTCTCCCCTTTAACTGAAATCTTAAAATTTTGGAAAGTTGTAAGATCTTGGTTTCATCCCGTATAAGGACCAAGAGTGTTCTGATATTTCAGTTTTCAGATATTGTAACCAATAATAATAAAAGGAAATCATTTCAAGTAGGATCTTTCAAACTCGCTCCCCATCACCCCAGGGGGGATCCGCGTCTATTTCACTTTTTTGCATTTTTTCCTTTTTCTGTTCTAGTATAGTATTGACATGAAGGATTGTATGATTTGATAAAATTTTGCATTATTCCATATTTTCAATTCAAAATTAATCATACTACTTACCCCATGGACTCCCGATTGACCCACAAGGGGAAAGAGATGCGTGGCAGGACTAATTAGAAAGCTGGTGTTGTGTATCTCTGATTATTTTTTCATTAATTGTTTTGATAATCATAATAAAATAAACCCCTCCTTTATTCCTCAATTGAGGTCCACTTGGACCGAAAGAGGTTCCTGGAGGGTTTTGTTTTTAATAAGAACACCTCTTTTAAAATTTGCTAAAAATAACAAAGACTCCAGTGTGTATGCTCTGTACTTGGTTGCGGTTCGTCCGAGCAGTCAAGATGCATCAAAACCACTTGAGTGAATAGATTAATTAGTATTAACCTCCCAAATTGAAAAACCATTAGGAAAAAATCCAACGCCTCGAACGAACTGTAAGCGGTGGTGAAATACCCAAAGGAGTACGAACAACTGGAAAGTGACCTCGAGGTGCCAATCTCTGTCACACCTCGATGGATGTGTTATGAACAATAGTCTCCAAGACTCCATTCCATCCCACAAACACCTTGTAGGTAGACGTGAAAGTTCACTTTTGAACATACTCCAAGTACCCCTCGGGTATATCTGGAGTCCCCTTTTCTGCTAATTTAATTCATTCACATTCCACATTAATCTAAAATCTACGAAGAGACATTTGAAAAACATTCTTTCAAGTACATGCAAGCAAATTATTTTATCAGTTGACTCCATTTAAGGAAATGGTGATTTACTTTGATCAATTCTTTCGATTATATATATATTCAGTGTCATTACTGTGCTTATATGCTTTAAATCTTGCATCTTGTTATCTTTTGTTTCCACTAGTTAATTTCAAAACTCCTAAAAAACTTAATCAATATAACATCATCACACTAAGAAATTAGCCTTAGTAATTTAATAGGGTCTACCCCCCTTCGATTCATTAGGAGTTAGCCTGAATGGAGGATTCAAGAAAAAGGTGACAGCCTTGACTCGAGACTTTCCCCCAAGGACACACTGAGTGGCTTGAATATTTCTGCCACGTAACCCAGGTGTGTGAAAGGCAGCAACACTTTCTGGCGCCATTGTCAGGGATAAATATTTTTATTCCCAAGTACAACTTTTGTTTTCTTCCTTTTTTGTTATTTTTTTCTTTGTTTGATGAATGCTTACAGTATTTAATTTTCATCTGGAAACTCCACTAACTTTTTTTCAGGTTTTTATTTTTTACAAAGAAAAGAAAAATATTCTTGTGAGAATTCTTAATGTATATTTTTAATCTCACATGGAAACTCCATTGAAGGGATAAAACCCTGTTATCTCATAAACTTGTGAAGTTTTGTTGTGTGTAGATGAGCCTATGTGACATGTTAACACATTTAAATCTCATCACTTGATAGCTCCACCTTTTTAGTACAAGGTTTAATGGTTATATCAAATGCATACTATTAATTTTTGATATGGATGAATTAAAGGAGAAATATGGTTCCCAGATAACTGGAATTTTTCATCCTATTGATTTCTCAAACATCCTAGGTTTTCATAATCGTTGTAATGGTGTGGGGGGTGCATATAAATGGATTCCAGTATTTCATGGAAATCATGGTGATTTGGCCATCTGGCATGTCAAATCTTTCCTTCAGTTGATGGCTGACTCCAATGTTCTTCATGAATACAATATGATGGAAATGTTTGTTGGTACTTTATGGGGTGAGGCCTGTTGTTGGTTCTATCAGGGCCTTCCTAATAAATGTGTAACTTCTTTTCCAAGCTTCCTTTGGATGTTTTTAGAGCAGTGGCATGATGGTAGGGGTAGTATGAATGGTTTGAAAAAGTTCCTTGAAAATATTTGTACCTTCTACCTATCTGGGATAGAGTATCACATGGAAACATATGATGGACATTTTGCCATCATACAAAGTATTGAAGACTTGGTATCACTTCTTGAACATTTAAGTGAAGAGGAGATCCATGATACTCCCATCAAAGAGTTTCTTCATAGTTATTCAAGAAAGGAGGTAATTAAGCAGCTTATTAAATAATATGAGGTATCTCCCAATACACAGCAAGATTTTGAGGAAGGAAAAATCCAGGATGATCCTATTGAAGATATTCAAGAGGAGCCCATGATGGAACACATTGTTGAAGACTCTCCTCATGTCACCATAGCTGAAACAATTGAAGATTTAAGGTATTTTCAAGTGTGTTGCAATGCTAATATTTTTCTAGAAATCCCTCTAGAGAAACCCACTAAGAAGCACATCCCAAGTGATCTCATTGAATATGTCCAAAATTTTTCCTTGATTGAAGATAATATTGAAGATCCTCTTCATGATATCATAACAGAAGCCTATAAAGAAACTTATGATCAGATAAGTATGGTGTGTGGTGACACTAGACCTTGTTCTCCTTATGTTGATGAAGGTTTCGAAATTTTATTGCCTTGTAATATTTTTTCTGAAGAAGATTGTTATGAATACAAGGAAGAAATGGATAGGAAGGAGAATGATGCCATGGATGAAGAGTCCCCCACATATGGCATGGATGGGAGTGATGACTATTGGAATTTCATAGATAATCCAACTTGTGAAAATATTATGGAGAATCCCATCCATGATATGTCCAATAAGGGGAGTGTCTATTCAAAAATTTGTGGAAGTCCAATCTATGATACATCCATAGAGGGGACCATGGATCTGGATTCCTGGGAAAACCTTAGTGTGGAAGAGGAGCATTCAAAATTTTCATGTGATCATTCAGAGTCATATCATCCAGAGCTGCACAAGGGTATCAGTAATGAAGACATTGAGAAGCAATGTTGTGAAAAGTTAGATGTGATGCAGTCAGTCACGAATATTAGTCTCAACCATATTTTTCACATATAGAGGTTCCTTATGATTTGGAGCTACTTGCAGCTTGTGCAACGAGTTATCATTTGATAAGCCTCGGTAATCAGTATGATGATGTAGTCAGTCTACCTCATCGTTCTGATTGGTATATTAGTCCTCTCTAGTCATGAATAGAAGCAACCTACATGAGCACATACAAGTTGGGGAAGAATTTTTATCACATTATTCATGCCTATGATCTCCCATCCATCCTGCCTATTCTCAATCATCACGCAAGTTTGCATTTTTTGAATAAGATATCCTTACTTTGGTTGGTAACCAAAGACAAGGAAATTTTGTTTATGTTAATAAAATGCTTGATGCCGTCTTTCACACACCTGGGTCACGTGGCAGAAATCTTCAAGCCAGTCAATGTGTTCTTGGGGGAAAGTCTCAAGTCAAGGATGTCACCTTGTTTTTGACTCCTCCGTTTAGGCTCAACTCCTAACGAATCCAAGGGGGGTAGACCCTATTAATTTACTAAAGCTAATTACTTAGTATGGTGATGTTAAACTGAATGAATTACTTAGGAGTTTTAAATTTAACCATAAACAACCATAGATGACAAGATACAAAATAAGCGCACGAAAGCTCAATGCTGAGACACAATATATATATATATATATATATATATATAGCAAGAAAATAACCAGTGCCTTAAAATGGAGTCAAAAATAAATCGATATACTTGCATGTGCTTGGAGTGAATGTTTTGCAATTGCCTCTTGTCACATTTTAAGTTAATGTGAAATATGAGTTGATTAAAATTAGGTGAAGGGGTGGACTCTAGATATACTCGAGAGTACTTGGAGTATGTCCAAAACTAAACCTTCACGGCTACTCGCAAGGAATATGTGGGATGAATGGAATCTCTGGGGATATTGTTCATAATGCACATGTTAGGGTGTGATAGAGATTGCCGCCCTGAGGTCACTTTTCAGGAGTTCCCGCTTCCTTTGGGTATTTTGCCACCGTAATGGTTTGATCTAGGTGTTGGATTTTCACCTGATTGTTTTTCAATTTGGGAGAGTGAATCCTAATTATACTAGTCACTCAAATTATTTTGATACATATTGACTGATCATATGAACCACAACCAAGTGCAGAGCATACACACTGGAGTCTTGTCAATTTTAGTAAATTTTGAGATGGATGTTCTTGTTAAAAATAAAACCCTCCAAGAACCTCTTTTGGTCCAAGTGGACCTCAATCAGGGAATAAAGGAGGGGTTGATTTTATTATGGTTTCTGAAATGAATGATGATAGAAAATGAAACATAAAAAGATAAGCAAACCACAATTTTCTAATTATACTACCACAAACCTTTCTTCACCTTTCGGCTCAAAAGGAGGCTCATGGGGTAAGTATTAAAGTTAATTTGAAACCAATAGAAATGGAATATGAAATTGATTTTAAATCAAATTATACTACCATGCATATTAGTACTATGGTAGATTGAAAAAATATGAACAAAAAGCAAAAAATGACACGGACGCAAATCCCCCTAGGGGGGATGGGGAATGGGATCGAAAGAGCCTATTCAGAATTATTTTTATTACCAGTGGTTACAATATCATAAAAATGATATGATTCCTCTTGATTCTTATATAGGATGAAACCAAGAGCTTACAAAGTGCAAAAATTAAATATTTCAGTAAAAAAGGGAGACCCCTCGGGGGATTCAGAAGGCCCAAAAGTCACTTTCGAATAGCAGATCCTCCTATTTTTTGTTATATTTGATAAAAAATATAAATCTTATTAGAATTAAATATGCCCAAAATCAATCTGAAAGTACCTTTGGGTCAGCTTACTTTTAACCAAAAAAAACCTAAGTTAAAACTAGTTAAAAAAGGGTAAAAAGGGAACCAAAGAAAGAAAGATTTCCTTGGGATCTTGGCTTGCCTTTTAAGAAGCCAATATGATGTGCAATTATTGCTAGATTTATATTTTATAACAAAAATTAGAAATCTAATGCATGCAAGCTACAAATTCTCTTTAAAATTCCATGCAAAAGGGACGATTTCCCTAAAGCTAGATCTAGAATGCTTATGAAACCTTTTAAGAACAAGATATAGATTATGGGCTTTGAGGAGATATATCTATGTTAAATTTACTTTAAGATAATAGATCTAAACAATATCAAATTTGTGAACAAAGTAACTAGGTAAAAAAAATTGATTTTGAAGGAGGAAAAGGAGAAGAGAAGTGCTTGTTACTGAAGCAAATCTGCAATGGAAACTTGTTAGTGGAATACAGAGGGTAAATGTCTTAAAAAATATTTTTGATGTACAGTGGAGTCAAACTAGATCCACAGCTCGTCCAATCCTTGCTACTTGAAAGCTAAACACACAATCCTACACGAAACCTCATGAGATCTAGATATATATATATGAAAAAGAGACAATAATTACATGCACATAAACTTATTAAACATGTATAATCTATATCTTCTAACATATATTCTATCAGATATAAGAAAAAAAATTAACCTTACTTTCCCAACTATACTCCTATTGATTCAGTTGAATTGTTCAAGCCAGACAGGGTTTAGATGCAGAAATTGAGAGTAAATCCAACAACATCAATAGCCGTAAGACAATGCTTAATCCACACATATGAGAGAATTACAACATTTGGCCTCCAAAGATTCTTTATTTCAACAATCAAAATATGACAACAGTATTACAATAGCAATCCCTTCAATCCAACTCTCACTATCTGGGAAGAGGCAGCTTATGCTTTATTTATACAAAAAATAGGAGATCCAGCCCAGGGGGCACAAATCCCAAGGAGATAGACCATTGTAGATGAAGGAGAGTCCATAAATGCCTGATATGTGTCTAACTAAGCCAGATATGAGTCTCACTGAGTGCAATTGTCAATCAGAGAGCTGATCTGACTAACACCTCAACCTGTTGACTGAAGCATCCACCAAAACTCATCCAGATGAGCCAAAACGTGTGGAGGAGAGAGGGAGGGTGAAATTCCACATAAAGGATGTTGAATATCAACTTTGGATCTGATTTGATCACCTCCTTCAGTCAAGGATTTATCAGATCCAGTCACTCTGGTTCAGATTTGACTGATTTCAGTGAAATCGACTGATAATCCACTGATCTATGATTCTGGATTTGCTCCATTATTCATCAATTTATTAATTAAAATAATCAATAATTGATTTTTGGGGCTTTCTGACCTGAGTGATGGAAAATCACTCAAAACTAGGAAATAGTGGGGCCATGGGTTTACATGGTGCTCTTAGCTTGAAAATGAGCACCTACATGACTGAAACAGATTCTTTGGCCCACTTTTATTACAAAATAATTTTTTCCAATTAAACTATTAAAAAATAGCCTAATTTTTGGAAAAATTAAATTTTAATAAAAAACACTGAAAAAACTAAAAAATTGAAAAATTGAAAAAACCTAGGGGGACTTAGACATGTTCATATGACTCAACCATGATGTCTAGCATGTTTATACATTGACACATAGACTCTAACAACCTCAATAGGCCTAAATGCCAAGCCGACCACCCCAACTTTGGAGGTATGGAGTGAAAAACTCAGAAATTATCAGTCGTTTATTCAACAACCAATAATAACCAAGGGAAGAAACACCCTAGGCTGATTAGATTGACAAATAAATTCTAAGAGACGGAGTCTTTTATAGACACTATCATGGTATAACATTTATTACAATTCCCCCATGGGGTATGAACATGTGATATAGTACAACAAGCACTTCCCAGAAGTACTTCCAAAGGTCTTCTGAAGTCCGAATAAGTTATCCTTGTACGGTTCACCATGCTCACTTGATAAAAAACCACTAAGTACATCTTAGGTGGTAACATTCTGGCTCCAACTGCGGGACGTGTGCTCGATCTGGTCATAGGGCATGGAGAGGATACGAGAACACCAGAATCTCTGGTTTATACACCCTGTAAAAACATCTCAACTTGACAAGAAAACCTTAGTAGTACAAGCTTTACATAAAAACCAAATGAACCATTAAGATGGTTTATTTAAACAAAATAAATGTAACTAACTAAACGAAGCAAAGTTTTATTATAGCTAAGTATAAAATAGAAATGCAGAAAGTAAATGCTCTCTTTCAAGGAGCTTATTTTCCTACTGTAAGCATGATATAAAAAGGCTTAAGTGTAATAAAAAATCCAATGTAACCACCTAAGCATTTTCTTAACATAATTTTTTTTTCCTTGTCTTTGGTTACCAACCAAAGTAAGGATACCTTATTCAGAAAATGAAAACCTGCATGATGATTCAGAATGGGCAGGATGGATGGGAGATCATGGGCATGAATAATGTCATAAAAATTCTTCCCAAACTTGTATGTGCTCATGTAGGTTGCTTCTATCCATGACTAAATAGGACTGATATACCAATCAGAATGATGAGACAGATTGACTACATCATCATACTGATCATCGTGGCTTATCAAATGATAACTCGTTGCACAAGCCCCAAGTAGCTCCAAATCATAAAGGAACCTCTATATGTGAAAAACATGGACGAGTCTAATATTCCAATGATTGCATCACATCTTATTTTTCACAACACTGCTTCTCAATGTCTTCATTACTAGTACCCTTGTGTGGCTCTGCATGATATGACTCTAAATGATCACATGAAAATTCTAAATTCTCCTCTTCCATACTAAGGTTTTCCAAGGTCTCCAAATCCATGCTTCCCTCTATGGAAGTATAGTAGATTGGAATTCCACAAATTTCTAAATATACACTCCCCTTTCTGGATATAACATAGATAGGATTCTTAATAAGATATCCACAAAAATCCCAGTAATCATCACCATCATCTATGTTAGATGTGATGGATTCCCCATTGCTGATTTCAGGTTTTGATATCAAGTTTTCTTTGTCTTCATTACTGATACTGATATATGGCTTAGAATGATCATGTGGATAAACTACATGCTCCTTTTTCATATCAAAATTTCCCAAGGCCACATGGTCCATGCTCTCTCCTTTAGATATGCCATAGATAGAAAAACCATCAAAATTTTCTGGTTCATTATTTTCCTCTTTATTCATGTCATAGACCATATTTTCCATGAATGTCCAGGACTCCTCATCAATATCTTTGTTGGGGATAAGGGAGTCTTCGTCACTTATATCATGCTCCAAGCTATACTTGTCCTCATTTTCATACTCATCTTCTTCAGAGAAAAGGTCACAAGGTAGTAAACCTTCCAGACTATCATCATTATATCGAGAACACGTAGGAGTCCCATCTTGTACATTACAGTTTTCATCATAAGTTTCACTATAATATTTTGCAATGGTTTCATCCTTAGGTGTGTACTGTTTAGCTAGTGACAAAGGGTAGGCCTGGGCTACCATGTATATATGATCAGGCTCGCTTGAAGTTGTTTCCTGATTACTGACCTCGGGAAGTCCATGTTCCATGACTTGATTTACAACATAACAAGTGCTTTCTTGGTGGAATTGTTCACAGGGTCTACACCATGGAATCACTTCTTCTACCATGTTAGCTGAGTCTAACTGGTTTGGAATCCTAGGCTCCTGCTGAGGAAAATTATCTTGATACATCTGATTCTGCTTGGGCTGAAAGTTCCTAGGTCCATTATTCCTTTCCATTGTGATCAATCTATTATGAATGTGATTCAAGTGTGCAGAATGATTGGCCATTAGTTGGTTTTGACTAGTAACCAAGTCTTTTATCATGTATGTTACCTTTTCCATGGGATCTTTAGAGGCTCCCTTTTCTTCTAATTCAACAGCTTTTCCCTTTTATTTGTTGTATAAAGTGTTTTCCCTAGTGTAACCTGGAATGTTGAATTTTCCTGAAGCCTACATATTCTTTTCTATTTTCTTGTCCAATTCCTGAGCAATTTTTAGATTGGCCGGCTCTTTGTCTCTTAACTGGTACCTCAAATCACCAGTGAAAGCTTCGATGTAAGATATGAGGATGGAGGCATCCTTTGTCTTGATTTCGTCAGGGAAGTCCACAACCACACACCTGAACTTAGTGTTAAATTCATCCATGGTTTCATTCTCCATCTTATTAATGTTATGAAGGGCAGCAAGCAAATGTCTTGGTTCTTTCTTTTCTCCGCATTTCTTCTTAAAACCCTCTAGGAATTCACTAAAAGTTTTATATGAATCATCATCTAGGTTGAAGTACCATTCTTCAGCATCATCTTCTAAGGATAAAGCAAAGAGCTTCATTTTGACATCGTCATGGTCATGGGAAACATCATTGCAATAACTGACCAGGTGCTTTTCAAACTTTCAAAGGTGAGACTTGGAAGTGATGGCATTATTTCCCTGAAATATATGGAGCTTCTTGATAGCATCTTTTGGAATGGCGTGGGGAGCACCTGCTATCTGAGAAAATTCAAAGGGTTTGAACAATTCCATCATTTCTTGATATTGGTGAACATGACTCTCTACAAATATGTGATGGATATCTTAGAGGGATTGGTCTCCTAAGTTTTCAAGGTTTCTATGGGAAGTCTTCCTATTCAATCTTTCCCTAATAAACCTTTCGGGATCAGGGAGAGGATTGAATAATTGTCGGTGATTTATTCGGGTAGAAATTCTTGAAGGGATGTTAGATAGTGGGGTCCCCAGATGGATAAAGTTTTAATTTTTATGTTTTTTAAAGACTAGGTCAATCAAAAGTTTTTATCTTTTTAGTTGTTTAGAAAAAAGTTAAGCTAAGTCATACTCGGGAATAAAAATATTTATCCCTGGAAATGATGCCAAAAAGTGTTTCCGCCTTTCACACACCTGGGTCATGTGGTAGAAATCTTCAAGCCACTTGGTGTGTCCTTGGGGGTAAGTCTCAAGTCAAGGTTGTCACCTTGTTCTTGACTCCTCCATTTAGGCTCAACTCCTAATGAAGCTAAGGGGGGTAGACCCTATTAATTTACTAAGGCTAATTACTTAGTATGGTGATGTTAAATTGAATGAATTACTTAGAAGTTTGAAATTTAACCATAAGCAACCATAGATGACAAGTGTTATACACCTGCTTGGCACCTCTCCGTCCGAGTGCTGACATCCCTCAGGTCGGCACACAAAAGGACACTTATGGATTGAGGTTTGCCTAGTTTCATTATACCTTGGTTGATGATGAAATACATTGCCTATATGCCCAGCTGATTACTTTGCCATTTTGAGATTTTGAGTAGCATATGCGACTATATCGATTGACATCTCACACATCATATGCGAGTATCATGTTCAGCGGGTCGCGCATACATGTATACACAGGTTGCACTTGTATAGAGTCGCGTATCATACGCGGGTTGCTCTACTACAGACCCGCGCATGGTTTCCTAAAAATTAATATTTAAAAACACTCGATAATGGAAGATTAGTTCATTCATTTAACTTAATCTTCCTAACTGCTATAACCTCCCTAACCTTCGAGACTGCCTCATTTCATCCATATAAATAGAGGCCTTGGGGAGGGGGTTTGATATATATAATTGGAGAGCAAATTTATGCTGGTGGATTGTCTACAGAAATCTTCGGAGTAGAGAAACTCAAAGTCCTTTGGTGACAGAGGAGTCCTTGTTCAGACATTGGGTTGTAACCTAAACTCTCTTATATTATTGTTAATAAAGATATTACTTCTTCCATATGTGTTTCATATCTTGTGGATTGGTAAATGTTTACATTTCATTATGATATATGATTTGCCTAACCTGCATCTATATATATGAATTGCTTTGTATCTGGAAGAGTGTTTATTAACAGGTGAAGGAGGAACTATCCTGGAGACTTTGGAAGTGGAGCAGAGAGGAAGAAGCTAGCTTGGATCAACCTTCATATTTTACAAGTAAGTTCCTGTTACTTTCCTATTTCCTATTCTGTGCTTTTAGAGTCAAACTGTCTGGAAGTTAAGAGTATGCTGGTAATCCCCCAGACCTAGGTTATTAGGTGAATTATCCTGTAAAACAGAACTGGCAACTTTGCTGGGGAAGCCAAGTCTGCTTTAGGTCTTTTTCTGTTGTCCTGACCAGTCATTACTCGAAGTTTTGTTTGTGATTTTTTGTCCTGCTTTCTTACTTACTGTAGCATTTGAAAGTCTTGGGTCTTTCTCTATTTTTGAGAATTCTTTTATACCCATACACGGGTTGTCCCACTGGACAGTTGCGAGTACTAATTCTTATGCGTGGGTTGTTCCACTATACAGTCGCGCATCATTCGCGACCTGCACTACTACACAGTCGCGCATAATCCTGAAAACTGTGATTTTTGTGTCAAAATTTGCTTGTTCTTTGGCCTATTATAAGTTCTGTTTTCTGTTAAGACTTTCTTTAAGAGTGTTGCAGAGTTGTCTGAGTGTATCAGGTGATCACATATTAGTGCTTTTCGAAGCCCTTGGGTTCTTTTTACTTGTCTTATTTACTATTGCATCTTGAAACTTTCTGGCCTGTTTGGGTTGTTGGTTTGAGTGCCTGAGTCTAGATCAGTGATCAGGGTCTTAGACTTTGTCTATCCAGTCTGCTGCCTATCAGTTATTGGTTTGCACTTTCCTGTTTGAAAGTCTGCAGTGATCTCTTGGTCATTGTTTGCACCCAAGTTGAGGTCCTGACCTGCTTTTCTTGCTGGTTTTTAGGTTATGTTTGCCTGTTAGTTTCAGTTTGTGTTTTTTATACAGTCTATAAGTGTCAAGTTTACTCAAGCATTGCATTTATACATGCACAGTAGTTTTTTGAGCATTTTTTAAAGTGAAAAACAAAACATAGTTAATCTTTTGCATTGTAATTTTTGCATTAGAGTAGTGTTTGTTTCAGTTTAAAAAATATTATCTCAGAAAAATACAAAAACATAGGCTAGTTTCTCTTATTAGGTGCTGTTAATTCATCAATATATATCTGAAAAAAAATGAAAAGAAGTTTATTTTGTAGTGATAGTTTGCTTTAAATGCACCTTTTACTTTCATTTATTTTCTGCTGAGTCATAACATCATACAGTCCATCACTTCCACTTCCTTTGAGTAAAGAACAGCCCTTAGAATTAACGCTTAAATTTAAAAATCTATTAGTAAGTTTTTATTTTTAGGGCCTTCCACCTACTAGTTTAGGCTAGGTTTGTGGGTTAGGGAGTGTAAACTTCCCACAAACTATAAACTCAGACGTAGTGGGCTATTCATTAGGTAAATCCTTGGTTCTACCGCTATATCTGGGAAGCTCCTCTCAAACGGGAGTTAAGCACTAGGCCGCGTGGAGGCTTGGACAGAGGGGATAACCCCCCGAATCCTTATCAGAGCGTAACCCAGGACTTTTACGCATATGGGGATTTTGTCTAGGCAGAATTTCGGGCTCAGCTACCCTGCCCATGCATACGAGTTCGGCTTGCAACTGTCCCCCCAGATAGTATGTATTGTCAAGGTAGCCTTAGTCTCTTGTCTTTTTAGGGCTCATACCTAGGTAAACCGAAAGGTTATTTCTGGTTCACCTTGAACGGACTTGGAAGGTAACCCTTGTGGAAAGTGTAGGAGGGCGGTTGGGTGATTCCTCCGCTTATGCCTAAGAACCCCTCAAGGACGCCAAGTAATTGTTCATCGGCTTTCTTTGGGAAAGCATATCTTTATAGCTTGTTTTGATTGCTTGAGACTCTAGGATCTTTTTAGTGTGTGCTCTGTGGATCTGCTTGTGTTTAGTTGGCCTTAGGGTGTGATTATTTAAAGTTTTAATTCTGGAGGACCAACTTGTTAGAAGGTCAAGAAGGTTGAGAAACCTTCCTCCTCTCTCACCACTGGAACCTCCACCTTTACCCCAAAGGCGGAGATTAAGCACAGGTGGTTCTTTTGAACCAGTAGGAGTAAGTGAGGTTCTTGGTGAACCGGAATTAATAGCTAACCGCTTTGACTTTGACACAGTCGAGGTAGAAGAATTGCAAGCTGACGAGTTTGCAAGAAATTATAATACCCCCTTGACTGATTTGAATGATCCAGTGATCGTGCAGGTTAGGCCTTTTAGTTCACCAGTGCTAGGTGTACCTGTAGGTAGAGCTATGTCTTATGAGGGATAAATTTCATTTGTTTTCACCTCAACCCTTCTGGTTGAAGGGGTACTACCTCCACTGGTTAGTACCCCTAGATCTAGTTTACCTTCCACACCCTTAACTCCAGCAAGCCGGGTGGTCCAACCACTGGTTTACTCAAACATAGGAAGTATGTCTGGTGATATGGCTACTGGGATTCCTAGTATTCCTACAATTCCTTCTTCCTTCCCTTACACTACCCACAGTGGTCTGGTGGGATCCTCGGCCTTTGTCCAAGGATTCCCTTGGAATGGGGGGCACATACCCCCATCCAGTCCATATGTAGGTCCACCTCCTTCATATGTAGGAGTGCGGTTTGGTAGAAACACCTCTTACGGGAAAAGCTACCAAACCCCTGTTTTGGTCCCATACACGAGCTCTCCCTTCTCTTTGTTTAGTGGACGGATACCTGTTCCAGTATTTCAGACCCCAACTTCTATGGGGACGGCCCGAACCACTTACACTACACCTCCCACCCAAAATCCGGTGGCTTATGGATGGAACCCATTCCAAAGCAACCTACCCACTTCACAACCGGTGTCTGGGGGCAACCCCACCTTTACTTATGGGTGATCGGGGGCAAGTCCCTCTAATCCCCAAGCTAGTACCTCTAGTACACCGGCTAGGCCAAAGCTTCCTTTTATGGAAACCTTGAACTTGCCAGACTTATCAAAGTTGATGAACGATCCAGTGAGGCATGACCCCTTGTGGCCACCTGTTCCCACCAAATAGCCTTCGGACATCCCTAAGTTCGAAGGCAAGGCTGGTGAATATCTTGGGGCACATGCCACCACCTTCCACTTATGGTGTTCCTCCAACTCATTGAATGAAGATTCAATGAGATTGAGGCTGTTCTAGAGGACCTTGACAGGAACGGTAGCAAAATGGTACATTGAGCTGCCTTCTGCTGCTTTTAGCAGCTTCTGGGACTTGGCTACCACTTTCCTTAGCCACTTTCAGCTTCCATTCTGTTATGACTTTGGAACGGATTTGTTGTCCACCTTTAGACAAAACAAGGAAACCCACATCTCGGATCATATCCAAGAGTGGAGGAGGCGAAAGAGCCTCATTAAAGCTACCATCCCTCCTGAGTTTCTATTAGAATGGTTCCTTAAATCTTTATTGCCCTATATATCTAAGGATGTCTCCACATCAGGAGTGCCTAGTGAGGAAGAAGCCATACTCAGGGCCCAGCAGTTGGACTTGATTTATTCACAGTCTGGGATTTTATATGAAATCATCCCTGAGGCACCAAGGCCTTCTCATGAGGCCGAGAAACCCAAGCCTGGACCCCATGCCGATGGTGTGGTTGGGTCTATAAACTCTCCCACTGTAGAGTCTTTGACAAAACAACTTCACCAATTGTTTGTCAAACAGTCTACGGTGGAGGCAGCAAAGGCTGCCCCCTCCTCCCAAAGTGCAAATGTTTTTTCCCAAACATCTTCGAAGGGCAATCAGCAGCCCGGCGGGAAGAAGAAGAAAGGTAAAAAGGGAGAGGGAAACCAAAACCAAAACAAGCCAAAGCCCGCGAACAATGCTGATGGGGGCAAAAAGGAAAAGAAGAAAGTCAAATTCCCTTGTAAGTTGTGCCAAGGGGATCATCTTACTCATATTTGTCCCCTCATGGAACAAGCTCAGAAGCTGTTACAAACGCAACCACCGGCTGTCCTGAAGGATCCATTTCCCCAAGGGTATAATTTTGCTTCAGCTTCTACCGTAGCAGGGGGCAGTCAAACTGCTCCTGACCCTAATTATATCAACATGGTTAGATCCTCAACTTTGTTACAAACCAGGAACAAGAACGATGAGAAGGAGACCGGTGAGAAGGGTAAAGCTGTAGTTGAATCTTCCAACCCTCTCACTATAGAGAAACCTACGGAAATAATGCCAAAGATACCCAAAGGTGTCTTTAAGAAGACTTTGCATAACCCAAATGCCCGAGCCGCTTCTAACTACTCAGTGGTTGAAGACTTGGCCCAGATTCCTTGTGCAATGTCAGCTTTGGAGGTGCTACAAAGTTGTCCCGCTCAGCGGAATGCCCTTTTAGCAGCTCTAGGTAGCATGGACTCTTCGAGTCTCTTAGCGAAATTTAATCTCTCTGATGTTAAAATTTGCCTCCCTTATCATGTAGCTTTATCGATAGATGTTGTCCATGGTGGTAAGAACATTGGACGAGCGGTTGTTGATGAGGGAGCCTCTACTTGTGTTATGTCTCTGGCTTGTTGGAAAGCTCTCGGATCCCTAGAGCTGGTCCCATCAACCACTTTACTTACTGCTTTTGATGGAAGGTCTTTCCGTCCACATGGTATCCTACCAGCTTTCGAGATTAAGCTGGCTAGCAAAGTAGTCTCTGTTGAAGTCGAAGTGATTGATGCTCCATTGGACTACAATTTGCTTCTGGGTAGGAATTGGACTTATGCAATGTCTGCTGTTGCATCCGTTGTCTTTCGTGTCGTGGTATTTCCACATGAGGGCAAGCTGGTCACTGTTGACCAACTTGATTTTACTCGTAAAGGCCGCTTAGAGTCTAAAGATTCCACTGTGCCATTGGTTGATCAGGCCAAACCTGCTGCACAGAGCTTGGGGGATGGACTATACGCATCCTCGATGGGCACATTCGATATTCCAGCTCCATTCCTTTATCTCGGTTCTACTACTGTAGGGAAGTCCGTTGATTCGGTGGTCGATAGGACTGATCCTTGGGTCCTTCCAACCCCTCAGGAACCGAAAGTGCCCTTGTCTGCAGCGGAAGTGGCGTATCAAGCTATTACCCAAACCACTGTAGACCCCATTCCAGATCCTCTTATAGTCTCAGATGATCTAGAAGAAGTTCATATGCCTGCATGGGCAGAAAACTCTTTACATTCCATAGATTGCTTAGACACTATTTTACCTTCAGATGAAGCTATTCTGGAAGCTATGTGTTCACGTGATAAGATATGTGAGGATCTTCATCACCGATCTTATTTCCTTCCAGAGCTAAGCAAGATAGAAAACCAAGAGTTCCATGTGAGACTGTCGGATGATGTTGATACACCCGTCAATCCTTTACCTAGGGAAGGAGTGTTTACCGAGGGGAATATGGCAAACATTTCCACTACTATACCGATCAACATCTCCGTAAAGCCAAATGTCATGGAAAATATCTATATAGGTGCAAATTTCTCTCCGGAGGAGATTGCCATTTATACTGCCCTTTTTAAGGAATTCTGCGATATCTTTGCCTGGTCATATGAGGAGATGCCAAGCATTGATCCATCTATTGTTCAACATGAGATCGCAACCTATCCTGATGCTAAGCCGGTTCGGCAAAAATTACGCCACGTGAACCCGCGTAAAGTGAAGGCAGAGGTAGAAAAGCTATTGAAAGCAGGTTTTATATATCCCGTTGCTTTGACTGAGTGGGTGTCCAACCCAGTCCCCATTGATAAAAAGCAAGGGACTATTCGCGTTTGTATGGAATTTCGAGACCTTAACAAAGCCTATCCCAAGGACAACTAGCCTACACTGTTTATTGATCAAATCATAGATGCATGTGCGGGTAGTGAGGTATTCTCATTTATGGATGGTTTTTCCGGCTACAATAAAATCCAAATCAAACCGGAAGACCAGCATAAAATGGCTTTTATTTTCCCTTGGGGTACATTCGCGTATAGAAAAATGCCCTTTGGATTTAAAAATACAGGGGCAACCTTTCAACGAGCCATGAACTTTTCTTTTCATGATATAAAAGCCATTGTTGAGCCTTACCTGGATGATCTGCCTGCTCATTCTCGCAAGAGGATCCAGCATCCTGATCATTTAAGGTTAATTTTTGAGAGATGCAGGTACTATAAAATCTACTTGAATCCACACAAGTGTGTTTTCTGCGTCGAATCAGGTAGATTGCTTGGATTTATTGTCTCTAGTAGGGGCATACAGGTGGATCCATTAAAAGTCGAGGCCATTGTGAATCTGCCTCCTCCTCGCTCACTTAGGCAACTTCAGAGTCTACAAGGTAAGTCTAACTTCCTTTGACATTTTATCGTGAATTATGCCAAGATCACAAAAGGTTTCATGTACCTTCTTAAACAGGACACCCCATTTGTATGGGATGAAATTGCACAACTCGCGTTTGAGGCATTGAAGAAAGCCTTGTTGTCGGCTCCTTTATTATGCCCGCCAGATTACTCTAGGGATTTTTTATTATATCTAGCCATGTCGGAGTCTACCATTGGGGTAGTGCTAGTTCAGGAGGATGACAAGCTCATTGAGCATGTTGTCTATTATCTTAGCCGTGCTCTGGTTGGGCCTGAGCTTAAGTACTCCCACGTCGAGAAGTTAGCCTTAGCAGCTGTTTATGCTATACAGAGGTTACGGCACTACATCTTACTGAGGACCACTACTGTAGTGGCGGATGTAAACCCTTTCCAATATGTTTTATCCCGACACATTGTTGGGGGGAAATTCAATAAGTGGATAGTCATTCTCCAAGATTTTGACTTGGTGTTCCAGTCCGCTAAATCCAAAAAGTCCTTAGTTTTTGCGGAGCTTATAGCAGAATTCCCTACAGAAGAAGATGTAGTGATTCAAGATGACTCATTCCCAGATGAGCACATCTTCCTTATATCAACCTCTGATCCTTGGTATGGAGATATTCTCATATATCTCTAGACTTTGAAGTATCCTACCGCTTACTCTAGGGAAGACCGACGCAAGTTACGTCTTCATGCAAAAAACTACCTCATAATCAGAGATACTTTATATCGAAGAGGGGTAGATTCTGTCTTGCGCCACTTCCTTACTCATGAGGAAGTGGAGATTTTCCTAAATGATTCCCATAGCGAAGCATGTGGGGTTCATTTATCTGGGTTAGCAACGGCCCAGAAGATATTACGTGCCGGGTATTTCTGGCCCACCATCTTTAAAGATTGTGTGGAAGCTGTAAAACGCTGTCATCCATGTTAGCTATACACCAGAAAAATGCAGTCGCATCCTGCTCCCTTGTTTCCCGTCGTCTCGGTAGGCCCCTTCATGAAGTGGGGGATCGATTATATGACATGCAACCCAGCCTCGGCTGGGGGGCACAAATACATCATTGTCACTGTTGACTATTTCACAAAATGGGCAAAGGCAATGCCTACTTTCAAAGACAATGGGGAAACGGCAGCTTACTTCATGTTTAATCAGATTATTGCTAGGTTTGGTATTCCCAAGGTGATTGTCACTGACCATGGTAGTCATTTCCAAAATCACATGATGACAGAACTGACCACCATGCTCGGATTCCGACAAGAGCATTCTTCTCCTTATTATCCGCAAGCAAATGGTCAGGTTGAGGCTATAAAAAAAACTTTAAAAACTATACTTAAGCGTACTATTGATGCAGCCAGTTCAAATTGGCACATCATATTATATCCTGCTCTTTGGGCTTATCGAACCAATGTCAAAACTGCTACGGGTTTTCCCCCCTTCCAACTCGTTCATGGGGTGGAAGCTATTACACCGATTGAATGCGAAATCCCATCCTTGCAGATAGCTATTCACGTGCTACATGACACAACTAATCTTGAAGAACGGTTGCTCCATTTAGAACATCTTGATGAGCAACGTAGAGATGCGTTGACTACAAATCAAGCCCATAAGAATAGGGTTAAATCTCAATATGATAAAACGGTCAAACCTCGGGTTTTCTTTGAGGGGGAACTTGTCTTGCTCTAGGATCAAGATAAAGAGCCCCTGGGGGTAGGAAAATTCAAGGCTATGTGGTTGGGACCCTATGTTGTGTCTAAAGTTTTGAGTAAAGGCGCATATGAATTAGTGGATTATGATGGGAATAAGCTGCCTGAGCCTAGAAATGGGCTCTACCTGAAGAAGTACTATGCCTAGGCTTAGCACTTTTTCTTGTATATTAATGTATGTATTTTTATGTACATTAGGTTGTCAGTTTCATTTTTTATACTATCTGCTGGTTGTTGCAGATGTCTTCCGAGATGTCTGTAGGTTTTGCTGATGGCGCCATCCATCACACTTGTAACCTGGCTTTGGCAGCATGGGTTATCTACTCCCCTTCAGGACAACTTGTTGCCACGGGTGGCGCTTGTCTAGGTCCTGCTTCCAATAATGTCGCTGAGTATAGGGCTGTTATTGAGCTCCTATGGGATGCTTTGTCATGAGGCATCACCCAGCTGGAAGTCCATTTGGATTCTCAGTTGGTTATTTCCCAGCTCAATTGAGATTACCAGGTGCGTAATCCTACATTGTTACGTCAGTTCATGCAAATACGTTTACTGGAAAGACATTTTGAAGTTATTACTTTTAATCACATTCCAAGAAACCAAAATTCATTAACTGATGCATATGCTAACTATATCTTAGACTGGCATCTCACACACATTCCATAAAATATACAGCAAATACATAAAAAACATTCGTAAATAAGCTGACAACCACACAAATATATATATATATATATATATATATGTAAATATCTTTTCATACATAGGATAGGTCAAGTCTAATCCGTAGATCCCATCATGTACAAAATATACAAAAAGTGGATCAACATGCATCAAAATGCCTAGCACTAAGACTGTCTGCTATGGCCACTGGGACCTGGTTGGTCCCCGTGATCTTTGTGCCCCCTGGCTTCCTCAGCCTCCTTGGCTTCGGCAGACTCCACTGCATCTCTATATACACATACTGCTCTGGATACCCATCTGAAAAGACGTATCCAAGGCGGTAGAACTCCAACTACGGACTCCTGCATAGCTACAGGGAGATGCTCTATCCATATAGTGGGTACCCACTTGGTAAGCCTAGTCAGCTTCACCTCGACTACCTGGATCAGCCCAAGATATCCTCCTGCTACAGGACGTACAAAGGTACGTGGGTGCCCTACAGGGCGGACTGGTCCAATATCTGCATTTTGACACATGAGTAGGGTTAGACTTGTGGATATGTATATATCCTATCATTAGAAAATCCATAAAAATTTGATAATGATAAAAAATAAAAAAATGACTTACCCATCTCTCCCCATGCTCCTCTTGAAGGGAGGACTAGGTCTGGATCACCTCGAAAAACTAATCCGACATATGGGAACTGCTCAAATGCTGGCACCTGCCATTCCCACCATGTATAAAAATCGTCGTCATACATACTCTGTACTACATCTCCCCCTCCTTGTTGGAGGAAGATATCCCCCCACCTACTCAGCCTCGGCTGACGGGGATGCTGGACCGGTAATGGCACCGTAGGGCTCATAGCTGGCACCCTCTCAAAGAAGAACACAACCAATATACTAGCATAGCTAAAGTTCTTCCGTCTCCCCCTCCTATATTCGGAAAATTTCTTCCTCATGATGGGGGCAATCCCTATACACCAATCAAAGAGTGTGCCTCTCAAGCAGTCCACTGCCACTCTCATCTGAGTCCTGGTGGCATGATGTAGTCCTGCTGACCCTGAAAGTCTAACAATGGTACTGGCCAATACCTGCAGTGTAAAGTCCTGTATGTCTGCGATGAGAACACTACTGCCCTTCTTTTGAGTACCTGGCCTGCAAAATATGTCAACATAGTTCTGGACACTCAAGGGGTCACCACCCCTGCCAGTGCCCTCCAGGTTCACCAGTGCTCCTCGATGTGATAATCCGGTAATAAAATAGATGTCCTCTGTGGTAAGCTCCAAAGTCTCACCTTGGATGTTGAACATCCCCAGGTCATGGTCCCAATAACTGACCAAGAACTATAATATGCGGACATTGGCCTGCATGGGTGATGTGCAGAAAAACTTTAATAGCCCACTATTCCGCAATGCTTGGAGAGTAGGCGGGATTTGGAGAGCCGCTTGGTCCATCATCTCATGTTCCCTCTCCCTCCACTCCAGCACCATATTTTCCTGACAAAAAACACATAGTGTGATTCAGTAATTCATCATAAAAATTTAAAAATTTAACCTATTTTTAAAGCTTTTAGTTATGGCGCAATATGCGCGACTGTCCATTGGGACAGCTCGCGAGCCATGCGCGGCTTCCCTATGCAGTAACTCACGCATCAAACGCATATGCACGGATTTCCTATGCAGCAACCTGCGCATACATTTTACCATTTTTTATATTGATGAATTAAATTGAATTGACCATTAATTCTAAAATTTGTTTGGATGAAATTAAAGAGCACAAGGTGTAGATTTACCTCACACTAACGGATCTGAATTCCACCGGTCCAATTGTCCACAACGAGCGATCAAATTTAGAGGGTAAAACTTTCCTTTTTGGTTCAAAAAGTGAAATGGTGAGAAATGTTTTGTTTTTCAAACTATTTATAGAAAAAATATTTCGTAAAGTGGGTTTTTTCTATATTTTGAAACATCAATTGATTAATACCATCCCTTTTTGTGCCTTGGAACAGGTTTACTAACTATTTCAAAGTGTTGATGCTTCTATAGGGTGGTTTTTGCTCTTTCCAACACATGTTGGCAACTTATCACTCCACATTAACCTTAGTATGCAACATTTTGCCACGGACTATGGTATTTTAAGCCATTAGTCCCTTGTCTCTACCATTGTTCTTCCGTGGCTAGGATCCCTATTTCATGAGTATCATCCTTATATGCCTTTGCCATCCTTTGGTACTCATTCTGTCACTGTTTCAGGACCAAGGGTTTCCTCATAGCTAATTTTCATGCCAAATAGAGCTTCTTCTGAATCTCTCTTTACAAGCTATCCCTTTATAGGACTCCCCGCCCTATGGATTTTCTTTAGGCCCAGGTCTGACTCCTTCAAAATAGACTTGACTACCGATTAAACTTGTCCGTTCAGGCTCGTTAAGAATATGTGAATGGGCATCCGCATTGGTGGTAGGTTATCTCTTTCTCAGACCATACAGAATAATACGAGAAAGGATCACTCTATTTTCTTCGGAATTGAGAAGAGTATTCTCAGGTATAGGTTTATCACTTTTCCGGACCTGAGGGACTAAATTTACGGAAAAGGAACACCCAGTTTGAGCTTACTTTTTCTTTTTCATGCTCTGGACCCAAACATGAAAAAGCTTTCGAGTGTACTTTGTGTCTTTGTCATGCTTGTTAAACATTCAAGAACAAAGCAACGAGTTTATTGTTGTAAGCCCCGTTTCTCGTAACCAAATGGATCCTTCCGAGTGATCTTGATTTCCTTCACACTCGTAAAACTCAAGCTATTTTATGCTGTTATGGAAGGAGCGTTGGGTAGGTGGTAATTTAACCTTTTTCGGACCT
>LPNX010116036.1:1632871-1683055 GCA_001517045.1 Pseudotsuga menziesii
TGGACTCTCTAGGGCTATTGTTCCTAACGCACCCATTAGGGTGTGATAGAGATCGGCACCCCGAGGTCACTTTTCAGGAGTTCCGACTTCCTTTGGGTATTTTGCCACCGTAATGGTTTGATCTAGGTGTTGTATTTTCACCTGATTGTTTGTCAATTTGGGAGAGTGAATCCTAATTATACTATCCACTCAAATGCTTTTGATACAGCTTGACTGATCGGATGAACCGAAGCCAAGTGTAGAGCATACACACTGGAGTCTTGTCAATTTTAGTAAATTTTGAGATGGATGTTCTTGTTAAAAAGAAAACCCTCCAGGAACCTCTTTCGGTCCAAGTGGACCTCAATCGGGGAATAAAGGAGGGGTTTATTTTATTATGGTTTCTGAAACAAATGATGATAGAAAATGAAACATAAAAATATAAGCAAACCACAATTTTCTAATTAGACTACCACAAACCTTTCTTCACCTTTCGGCTCAAAAGGAGGCTCGTGGGGTGAGTATTAAAGTTCCTTTGAAATCAATAGAAATGGAATATGGAATCGGTTTTAAATCAAAGTATACTACCCTACAGATTAGTACTATGCTAGATTGAAAAAAGATGAACGAAAAGCAAAAAATGACACAGACGCAAATCCCCTAAGGGGGGGATGGGGAATGGGCTCGAAAGAGCCTATTCAGAATTATTTTTATTACCAATGGTTACAATATAAAATAATGGATATGATGCCTCTTTATTCTTATATATAATGAAACCAAGAGCTTACAAAGTGCAAAAATTAAAGATTTCAGTAAAAAGGGGAGACCCCTGGGGGGATTCAGAAGGCCCAAAAGTCACTTTCGAATAGAAGATACTCCTATTTTATGTTATACCTAATAAAAAACAGCAATATTATTAGACTGGAATATTCCCAAAATCACTCTAAAAGTACCCTTGGGTTAGCTTACTTTTAACCAAAAAAAGCTAAGTTAAAACTAGTTAAAAAATGGTAAAAAGGGAACCAAGGAAAGCAAGCTTTCCTTCGGATATTGGATTTCCTTTTAGGAAGCCAATATGATGTGAACTGATTGCTATATTTATCCTTTATAACAGAAAATATAAATATAATACATGCAAGATGCAAATTCTTTTTAAAATTCCATGCAAAAAGGACGATTTCCCTAAAGCTAGATCTAGAATGCTTATGAAACCTTTTAAGAAAAAGATATAGATTATGGGATTTGAGGAGATATATATATGTTAAATTTAATTTAAGATAATATATCTAAAAAATATCAAAGCTGTGAACAAATTAACCAAGTAAAAAAAATTGATTTTGAAGGAGGAAAAGGAGAAGAGAAGTGCTTGTTGTTGAAGCAGATCTGCAATGGAAACTTGTTAGTGGAATACAGAGGGGCAATGTCTTCACAAATATTTTGGATGTACAGTGGATTCAAACCAGATCCACATCTCATCCAATCCTTGCCACCTGAAAGCTAAACACACAATCCTGCATGAAACCTCATGAGATCTGGATATATATATGAAAAAGAGACAAGAATTACATGCAAATAAACTTATTAAACATGTCTAATCTAGATATTCTAACATATATGCTATGAGATATAAGAAAAACAAGTAACCTTACTTGCCCAACTATACTCCTATTGATTTAGCTGAATCGTTCAAGCCAGACAAGGTTCAGATGCAGAAATTGAGAGAAAATCCAGCAACATCAATAGTCATAAGACAATGCTTAATCCACACATATGAGAGCATTACACCATTTGGCCTCCAAAGATTATTTATTTCAACAATCAAAAGATTACAACAGTATTAAAATAGCAAGACCTTCAATCCAACTCTCACTAGCTTGGAAGAGGCAGCTTGTGCTTTATTTATACAAAAAATAGAAGATCCAGCCTAGGGGGGCACAAATCCTAAGGAGATAGACCACTATAGCTGGAGGAGAGTCCATCAATGCCTGATCTGTGTCTAATTGAGCCAGATCTAAGTCTCACTGAGTGTAATTGTCAATCGGAGAGCTGATCTAACTGACACCTCAACCTGTTGACTGAAGCATCCACCAAAACTCATCCAAATGAGCCAAAACGTGTGGAGGAGAGAGGGAGGGAGAAATTCCCCATAAAGGATGTTGAAGATCAACTCTGGATCTGATTTGATCACCTCCTTCAATCAAGGATTTGTCAGATCCATTCAATCTAGTTCAGATCTGATTGATTTCAATCAAATTGTCTGAGAATCCACTAATCTATGATTCTGGATTTGCTCCATTATTCATCAATTTATTAATTAAAATAATTAATAATTGATTTTTGGGGCCTTCTGAATCGAGTGATGGAAAATCACTCAAAACTAGGAAATAGTGGGTCTATGGGTTTACATGGTGCTCTTATCTTGAAAATGAGCACCTACATGAATGAAACAGATTATTTGGCCCACTTTTATTACAAAATCAATTTTTCCAATTAAACTATTAAAAAATAGCCTAAGTTTTGGAAAAAATAAATTTTAATAAAAAAACACTGAAAAAATTAAAAATTTGAAAAATTGAAAAAACCTAGGGGGACTTAGACATGTTCAGATGACTCAACCATGATGTCTAGCATGTTTATACATTGACACATAGACTCTAATAACCTCACTAGGCCTAAATGCCAAGCCAACCACCCCAACTTTGGAGGTATGGAGTGAAAAACTGAGAAATTATCAGTCGTTTATTAGACAACCAATAATAACCAAGGGAAAAAACACCCTGGGCTGATCAGATTGACAAATAAAGTCTAAGAGATCGATTATTTTACAGACACTATCATGCTAGAACATTTATTACAATTCCCCTATGGGGTATGAACATGTGATATAGTACAACAAGCACTTCCCAGAAGTACTTCCAAAGGTCTTCTGAGGTCCGAACAAGTTATCCTTGTCTAGTTCACCATGCTCACTTGACAAAAAACCACTAAGTACAACTTAGGTGGTAACAATTCTTAGGTGGTTAAATTGGATTTTTGATTACACCTAACCTTTTTATGTCATGCTTAGAGTAGGAAAATAAGCTCCTAAAAGAGAGATTTATTTTCTGCATTTATGTTTTGTACTTGGCTATAATAAAACTTTTTTTTCATTATTTAATTACATTTATTTTGTTTAAATAAATCAGCTTAATGGTTCATTTGGTTATATATAAAGCTTGTGCTACTGAGGTTTTCTTGACAAGTTGAGATGTTTTTACAGGATATATAAACCAGAGATTCTGGTGTTCTCATATCCTCTCCTTGCCTTAAAGACTAGATCAAGCACACATACAACAATTGGAGCCATAATGTTACCACCTAAGTTGTACTTGGTGGTTTTTTATCAAGTGAGCCTGGTGAACCCGACAAGGATAACTTGTTCAGACTTCAAAAGACCTTCAGTCTTGCTTCTGGTAAACTTTGTTGTACAATATCACATGTTCATATCCCCTTCGGGGAGTTGTAATAATGTTCTAGCATGATAGTGTCTGTAAAAGACACAGTCTCTTAGACTTTATTTGTCAATCCGATCAGCCCAGGGTGTTTTTTCCCTTCGTTATTATTGGTTGTTGAATAAACGACTGATAGTTTCTGAGTTTTTCACTCAATACCTCCAAATTTGGGGTGGTCGGCTTGGCATTTAGGCCTATTGAGGTTATTAGTGTCTATGTGTCAATGTATAAACATGCTATGCATTATGGTTGAGTCATATGAACATGTCTAAGTCCCCCTAGGTTTTTAAATTTTTAAAAAATTTTCAGTATTTTTTATTAAAATTTAATTTTTCCAAAACTTAGGCTATTTTTTAATAGTTTAATTGGGAAAATTGGTTTTGTAATAAAAGTGGGCTCAGAAGTTAGATTCAGTCATGGAGGTGCTCATTTTCAAGATAAGAGTACCCAGCAAACCTATAGACCCACTATTTCCTAGTTTTGAGTGATTTTCCATCACTCAGGTCAGAAAGCCCCAAACAATCAATTATTGATTATTTTAATTAATAAATTGATGAATAATGGAGCAAATCCAAAATCCAAAATCAATGGATTCTCAACCGATTTCATTGAAATCAGTCTCATTGACACCAGATTGACTGGATCTAACAAAACTTTAACTAAAGGAGATGATCTAGACAGATCCAGAGTTGAAATTCAGCCTCCTTTATGGGGAATTGCACCCTCTCTCTCTCCTCCACATGTGTGGGATCTTCTGGAAGCTCTGTGGTTGATGTGTCAGTCAACGGGTTGATGTGTCAGCTCAATAAACCCCCCCATTGACAAGTAGACTCAGTGGAAGCTCAGTTCAGCTTCAGATTAGGCATCGACAAACTCTCCTTCAGCTGCAGTGGTCTATATCCTTGGGATTTGCACCCCCCTGGGTTGGATCTCCTTTTTTTGCATAAATAAAGCTCAGAACACCTCTTCAAGCTAGTTAGAACTAGGATTGAGGTGTTATTGCTATTGTACTGTTGTTATTGTTCATTTGAAATAAAGAGAAGCTTTGGAGGCAAGACAATGTCATGTCATTGTAGTTGTGGATGAGCATTGCCATGTTTTACTGAGGTAACTTGTATCTATGTTCATAATTTGCTGATTTTTTGTGGATTCATTGCTAGGATTGATAATAAGCTTATTATAATATTGATAGGAAAGGAGATTTCCAATAAGTTTATTGGCCATCTCTTTCCATTGATGCATGTTCAGAGATCTAGATTCAGCATGTTTTATAATTTTATATGCATGTTATACCAAAATCTCTATGTATGTATTAACCGGATCTCACAACTATTTTGGAAAGTCTTTGGATTCAGTTGCATGTTCCTAGCTTGGATAGGATGTTGATCTAGTTTGCTTCTTCACTCTCTCCAGAACCATTCAAAGGCATAGTCCCTTGACATTCCACCTAAAAGCTACACAGTGGATTTTCAAGGCTACCAGCACTCTTCCTCTCTCTTCCTCCTTATGAATATCCAAATCTTAACTTGTTACTTTGGTTGCAAGATTTGTTATAATTAATATCTATCATGTTGAAGTAAAAATTACGTAGATCTACTATTTCAAAGCTGATAGTCTAAATCTCATTTCTAAAAAGTATCATTAAGCATTCTAGATTTAGCTTGGGGAAATCGTCTATTTTGCATGGAAATTTAAAGAGAATCCGTAGGTTGCATGCTCTATATTTCCTTTTCAATTTTAAAAAGATTAAATCCAGCAATCAGTGCATATTTTATTGGCTGCACAAACAGCAAGGCAAGTTCCCAAGGAACGCTTGCTTTCCTTGGTTCCTTTTTTAGTGGTTTAGCTAGTTTTAACTTAGTTTTGTTTGAGTTAAAGTAGGATGACCCTGTTTCCACCTTTCACACACCCGGGTTACATGGAAAAAATATTCAATCCACTCGGTGTGTCCCTGGGGGAAAGTCTCGAGTCAAGGTTGTCACCTTGTTCTTGACTCCTCTGCTCAGGCTAAATCATAAGGATGCCAAGGGGGGTAGAACCTATTAGATTACTAAGGCTAACTACTTAGTGTGATGGTATTATATTGATTAAGTTGTTTTAGGAGTTTTGAAATTAACCAGTGGAAACAAAAGATAACAAGATGCAATATTTAAAGCAGATAAGCACAGTAATGACACTCAATATATATATAATTGAAAGAATTGATCAAATAAATCACCATTTCCTTAAATGGAGTCAACAGAGAAAATAATGTTCTTGCATGCACTTAAAAGAATGTTTTTCAAATGTCTCTTGGTATATTTTAAATTAATGTGGAATGTGAATGAATTAAATTAGGCAAAAATCGGACTCCAGATATACCCGAGGGGTACTTGGAGTATGTCCAAAAGTGGACTTTCACGGCTACCTGCAAGGTGTTTGTGAGATGGAATGGAGTCTCGGAGACTATTGTTGATAACGCACCCATCAGGGTATGACAAATATCGGCGCCTCGAGGTCACTTTCCAGTTGTTCCCACTCATTTGGGTATTTTTCCACCGCTTACAGTTTGTTCAAGGCATTGGATTTTTTCCTGATGGTTTGTCAATTTGGGAGGTGAAGACTAATTAATCTAGTCAATCAAGTGATTTTGAATTAGCTTTACTGATTGGACGAACCGAAACCAAGTACAGAGCATACACACTGGAGTCTTTGTTATTTTTAGTTAATTTTAAAAGAGGTGTTCTTATTAAAAAGAAAACCCTCTAGGAACCTCTTTCAGTACAAGTGGACCTCAATCAGGGAATCAAGGAGGGGTTGATTTTATTATGATTACTTAAAACAATTTAAGATATCATATGAAGCATAAACAAATAAACCAACCATAATTTTCTAATTAGATTACCATGACCCTTTCTCCACCTTTCGGCTGAAAAGGAGGCTTGTGGGGTAAGTATTAAAATTACTTTGAAACTACCAGATATGGAATATGACAATTATTGTAAGTCAAAGTATACTACCCCTACATACTAGCACTACACTAGATTGAAAAAAGATGAAAAAAAGTAAAAAAAGACACGGACGCGAATCCCCCAAGGGGGATGGTGAATAGGCTCAAAAGAGCCTATTCAAATTTTTTTTCTTTTTACTAGAAGAAATTAAAATATCATAAAACTGAAATTAATCCACTTTTTCCTTATAATGATACCAAAGGCTTACAAATTGCAAAAATTTCAAATTTTGGGAAGACGGAGACCCCTTAAGGGGTTTCAAATGGTCCAAAAATGATTTCCAGACAGTGCCTCCTCCTCTTTTCTATTACACCTGCTAAAAAATAAAAATATTATCACAGTTAAATATGCCCAAAAGTAATTTGAAAGTACTTTTGTATGAACAAACATTTTACCCAAAAATTCTAAGTTAAAACTAGTTTTTAAAGAAGTGAAAAAGGAACCAAGGAAAGTAAGATTTCCTTGGGATCTTGGCCTGATTTGAGTGCAGCCAATATAAATCACTTAAATTGCTGAATATAACTTTTTATATTCTAAGGAAACAACCATGCACTCAACAAGCTTTAGATCTACTTTCACAGCCTTGAAAAATGACATTTTTTTCCTAAAATTAGATTTAGAATGCTTGTAAATTTTATTTTAGGAATGAGATCTAGTTTATGAGATTTAAGGCAGCAATATCTATGTAAAATAAACTATAAAATTGATATATCTAAACAATTTAAAGCTGCAAACAAGTAACTGGACTAATTTTAGAAAAAATTGAAGGAGGAAGAGGAAAAGAAGAGCATTTTTGCTGGAAGCCTTGAAGATCAACTGTGGAGCTTTCCGATGGAATGTCCAGGGACTATGCCTTTGAATGGTTTTGGAGAGAGTGAAGAAGAAAAATAGATCAGCATCCTCTCCAAGCTAGGAACCTGAAACTGAATCCAAATACTTGCCAAAATACTTGTGAGATCTGGTTAATACATACATAGAGATTTCAGAATAACATGCATATAAACTTATAAAACATGTTGAATCTAGATCTCTAAACATGCATTAGGAAGGAAAGAGATGGCCAATAAACTTACGAACAAAATCATTTCCTATCAAGATTATAATAAACTTATTATCAATATTAGCAATGAATCCACAAACAATCAACAAATTATGAACATAGATACAGTTTACCTCAGTGAAACATGGCAATGCTCATCCACACATACAATGACATGACACCATCTTGCCTCCAAATCTTTACTTTATTCCAATAGAAAAATATATTAAACAGTATTACAACAGTAATGGCTCCTCAATCCAACTCTCACTAACTCGGAAAGGAGGCAGCCATGCTTTATTTATACAAAAAATTGAAACCCCAGCATAGAGGGGGCGCAAATCCCAAGGAGATAGACCACTGTAGCTGAAGAAGAGTCCATCAATGCCTGATCTGAAGCTGAATTGAGATTCTACTAAGTCTGAATGTCAATCGGAGAGCTGATCTAACTAACACCTCAACCTATTTGACTGAAGCATCCACCAAAACTCATCCAGATGAGCCCACACATGTGGAGGAGAGAGGGAGGGAAAAGTTCCCCATAAAGGAAGCTGAAGTTCAACTCTAGATCCACCCAGATCACCTCCTTCAATCAAGGATTTGTCAGATCCATTCAATCTAGTGCCAATGAGACTGATTTCAATCAAATCGATTGAGAATCGACTGATCTAGGATTTTGGATTTGCTCCATTATTCATCAATTTATTGATTAAAATAATCAATAATTGATTTTTGGGGGCTTTCTGACCTGAGTGATGAAAAATCACTCAAAACTAGGAAATAGTGAGTCTATAGGTTGACTAAGTGCTCTTATCTTGAAAATGAGCACCTACATGACTGCATCTGACTTCCGAGCCCACTTTTATTACAAAACCAATTTTTCCAGTTAAACTATTAAAAAATAGCCTAAGTTTTGGAAAAATTAAATTTTAATAAAAAACACTGAAAAAATTAAAAAAATTAAAAAACCTACGGGGACTTAGACATGTTCATATGACTCAACCATAATGCCTAGCATGTTTATACATTGACACATAGACTCTAATAACCTCAATATGCCTAAATGCCAAGTCGACCACCCCAACTTGGGAGGTATTGAGTGAAAACCTCAGAAATTATATGTCGTTTATTCAACAACCAATATTAACCAAGGGACAAAACACCCTAGGTTGATCGGATTGACAAATAAATTCTATGAGATCGAGTATTTTATAGATACTATCATGCTAGAACATTTATTACAACTCCCCCAAGGGGGTATGAACATGTGATATAGTACAACAAGCACTTCCCATAAGCACTTCTGAAGGCCTTCTGAAGTCCGAACAAAAAATCTTTGTCCAGTTCACCAGGATCACTTGATAAAAAACCACTAAGTACAACTTAGGTGGTAACATTCTGGCTCCAACTGCGGGACATGTGCTCAATCTGGTCATAAGGCAAGGAGAGGATATGAGAACACCAAAATCCATGGTTTATACACCCTATAAAAACATCTCAACTTGACAAGAAAACCTCAGTAGCACAAGCTTTACATAAAAACCAAATGAACCATTAAGATGATTTATTTAAACAAAATAAATGTAACTAACCAATGAAAAAAATGTTTTGTTATAGCTAAGTACAAAACAAAAATGTGGAAAGTAAATGCTCTTTTTCAAGGAGCTTATTTTCCTACTCTAAGCGTGATATAAAAATGGTTAAGTGTAATCAGAAATCCAATGTAACCACCTAAGCATTTTATTAACATAAATTTTTTTTTCCTTGTCTTTGGTTACCAGCCAAAGTAAGGATACTTTATTCAGAAAATGAAAACCTGTGTGATGATCCGGAAGGGGCAAGATGGATGGGAAATCATAGGCATGAATAATGTCGTCAAACTTTCTCCCAAACTGGTAATTGCTTGTGCAGGCTGCTTCTATCCATGACTAGACAGGGTTGATGTACAAATTAGAATGATGATGTAGATTGACTACATCATCATACTAATCATCAAGGCTTACCGGATGATAATTCCTTATATAAGCCCCAAGCGAATCCAAATCATGAGGAAACTCTCTATGTGAAGATGATAGTTGAGACTGATATTATACTAACAACATCACATCTATCTTTTCACAACAATGCTTCTCCATGTCTTCATTATTGATACCTTTGTGAAGCTCTACATGATATGAATCTGAATGATCATATAAGAGTTTTGAATGCTGCTTTCCATACTAGGATTTTCCTAGGTCACCAGATCCATGCTTCCCTCTATGGAAGTATAATAGATTGGACTTCCACAAATTTCTAAATATACACTCCCCTTGCTAGTTATAGCATAGATAGGATTCTTAATAAGATATCCACAAAAATCCCAATAGTCATCACCACCATCTATGCCAAATGTGATGGATTCCCCATTGCTGATATCAAGTTCCGATATCAAGTTCTCTTTGTCTTCATTACTGATACTAATATATGGCTCAGACTGATCATATGGATAAACTGCATGCTCTTTTTTCATATCAAAGTTTCCCAAGGCCACATGGTCCATGCTCTCTCCTTTAGATATGCCATAGGTAGAAAAATCAACAAAACCATCAAAAGTTTCTCGTTCATTATTTTCCTCTTTATTCATGTCATAGACTGTATTTTCCATGAATGTCTAGGACTCCTCATCAACATCTTTGTTAGAGATAAGGGATTCTTCGTCACTTGTATCATGCTCCAAGTTATACTTGTCCTCATTTCCATACTCATCTTCTTTAGAGAAAAGGTCACGAGGGAGTAAACCTTCCAGACTATCATCATCATATGGAGAACATGTAAGATTCCCATCATGTACATTACAGTTTTCATCATAAGTTTCACAATAAGATTCTGCAATGGTTTCATCCTTAGGCTTGTACTATTTAGCTGGTGACAAAGGGTAGGCCTAGCCTACCATGTATACATGATCAGGCTCGCTTGAAGTTGTTACTTGACTACTGAACTCGGGAAGTCCATGTTCCATGACTTGATTTGCAACATAACAAGTAATTTCTTGGTGGAATTGTTCATAGGGTCTACACCATGGAATTCCTTCTTCTACCATGTTAGTTGATTCTAACTGGTTTGGAATCCTAGGCTCCTGTCGAGGAAATTTCTTTTGATACATCTGATTTTGCTTGGGTTGAAAGTTCCTAGGTCCATTATTCCTTTCCATTGTGATCAATCTATTATGCATGTGATTCAAGTGTGCAAAATGATTGTCCATTAGTTGGTTTTGACTAGTAACCAAGTTTTTTATCATGTCCATCACCTTTTCCATGGGATCTTTAGAAGTTCCCTTTTCTTCTGATTCAACAGCTTTACCCTTGGTCTCCTTGTTGCAGGAATTGTTTCCCCTAGTGTGACCTGGAATGTTGGACTTGCCTGAAGATTGCATATTCTCTACTATTTTCTCAGCCAATTCTTGGGCAGTTTTCAGATCGGTTGGTTCTTTATCTCTCAACTGGTACCTTAAGTCACCGATGAAGGCTTCAATGTAGGATATGAGGATCGAGGCCTTTTTTGGCTTGATGTCTCTAGGAAGGTCCATAACCACACAGCTGAATTTAGTATTAAATTCATCCATGGTTTCATTCTCCATCTTCTTTATGCTATAAAGGGCAGCAAGCAGATGTCTTAGTTCCTTCTTTTCTCCCCACTTCTTCCTAAAAGCATCTTGGAATTCACTAAGATTTTTGTATGAATCATCATATAGGTCAAGGTACCACTCTTCAGCATCATCTTCTAAGGATAAATCAAAGAGATTCATTTTGACATCGTCATGGTCATGGGAAGCATCATTGCAATAACTGACCAAGTTCTTTTGAAACTTTTGAAGGTGAGACTTAGAAGTGATGGCATTATTGCCCTGAAATATGGGGAGCTTCTTGATACCATCGTTTGAAATGGCATGGGGAGCACCTACTATCTGAGAAAAGTCAAGGGGTTTGAATAATTCCATCATTTCTTGAGATTGGTGAACATGACTCTCTACAAATAATTGATGGATATCTGAGAGGGATTGGTCTCCTACATTTTCAAGTTTTCTACGAGAAGTTTGCCTATTCAATATTTCCCTAATAAACCTTCTGGGCTCAGGGAGAGGATTGAATAATTGATGGCAGTTTCTTCCGGTAGAAATTCTTGGATGGATGTTAGACAGTGGAGTCGCCAAATGGATCAAGTTTTAATTTTTATGTTTTTAAAGACAAGATCAATCAATTTTTTTTATCTTTTTAGTTGTTTAGAAAAAAGTTAAGGTAAGTCGTACTCGAGAATAAACAGATTTTTCCCTGGCAATGACACCAAAAAGTGTTTCCTCCTTTCACACACCTGGGTTACATAGTAGAAATATTCAAGCCACTCGGTGTGTCCTTGGGGGCAAGTCTCAAGTCAAGGCTGTCACCTTGTTCTTGACTCCTCCGTCCAGGCTAACTCCTAACGAAGCCAAGGCGGGTAGAACCTATTAAATTACTAAGGATAACTACTTAGTGTGATGGTGTTATATTGATTAAGTTGTTTTAGGAGTTTTGAAATTAACCAATGGAAACAAAATATAACAAGAAGCAAGATTTAAAGCAGATAAGCACAGTAATGACATTCAATATATATATAATTGAAAGAATTGATCAAATAAATCACCAATACCTTAAATGGAGTCAACAGAGAAAATAATGTGCTTGGATGCGCTTAAAATAATGTTTTTCAAATGTCTCTTGGTAGATTTTAAATTAATGTGGAATGTGAATGAATTAAATTAGGAGAAAAGGGGACTCCAGATATATCCAAGGGATACTTGGAGTATGTCCAAAACTAAACTTTCATGGCTACCCGTAAGGTGTTTGTGGGCTGGAAGGGAGTATTAGAGACTATTGTTCATAATGCACCCATTAGGGTGTGACAGGGATCAACGGCTCGAAGTCACTTTCCAGTTGTTCCCACTCATTTGGGTATTTAACCACCACTTATAGTTTGTTCAAGGTGTTGGATTTTTTCCTGATGGTTTGTAAATTTGGGAGGTGAAGACTAATTAATCTAGTCACTCAAGTGCTTTTGATGCATCTTGACTGATCAGACGAACCGCAACCAAGTACAGAGCATACACCCTGGAGTCTTTTTTATTTTTAGTTAATTTTAAAAGAGGTGTTTTTATTGAAAAGAAAACCCTCCAGGAACCTCTTTTTTATACAAGTGGACCTCAATCGAGGAATAAATGAAGAATTTATTTTATTATGATTATTTAAAACAATTTAAGATAGCATATGAAGCATAAATAAATAAGCCAACCACAATTTTCTAATTAGACTAGCACGACCCTTTCTTCATCTTTCGGCTCAAAAGGAAGCTTGTGGGGTAAGTATTACAATTACTTTGAAACCAAAAGATATGGAATATGACAATGATTATAAGTCAAATTATACTACCCCTATAGATTAGCCTTACACTAGATTGAAAAAAAATGGAAAAAAATAAAAAAAGACACGGATGTGAATCTCCCTAAGGGGGATGGTGAATAGGCTCGAAAGAGCCTATTAGAAAAGATTTTTATTTTTATTAGAATCAATTACAATATCCAAAAAATGAAATTAATCCACTTGGTACTTATATGGAATGATACCCAAGGTTTAGAAATTGAAAAAAATTGAAATTTTGGGAAGAGGGAGACCCCCTGGGGGTTTCGAATGGTCCAAAAATGATTTACGGACAACACCCCCTCCTATTTTTTGTTAAAACTGCTAAAAAAAATCAATATTATCACATATAAATACTCCCAAAAGTACTTTTGGATGAACAAATTTTTTACCCAAAAATTCTAAGTTAAAACTAGCTTTTAAAGAAGCGAAAAAGGAACCCAGGAGAGCAAGCTTTCCTTGGGATCTTGGCCTGATTTGAGGGAAGCCAATATGAAGCACTTAAATTTATGAATATAAATTTCTAAGGAAACAACCATGCATTCAACAATATTTAGATCTACTTTCACAGCCTTGAAAAATGACAATTTTTTCCTAAAACTAGATCTAGAATGCTTGTAAATTTTCTTTTAGGAATCAAATCTAGTTTATAAGATTTAAGGAAAAAATATATATGTAAAATAAACTCTGAAATTGATATATCTAAACAATTTTAAAGCTGCGAACAAGTAACCGGATTGATTTTAGAAAAATTTGAAGGAGGAAGAGGAAAAGAAGAGCATTTTTGTTGGAAGCCTTGAAGATCAACTATGGAGCTTTCCGGTGGAATGTCGAGGAACTATGAATTTGAATGGTTTTAGAGAGAGTGAAGAATAAAACTAGATCAACATCCTCTCCAAGATAGGAACCTGAAACTGAATCCAAAGACTTGCCAAAATACTTGTGAGATCCGGTTAATACATACATAGAGATTTCATAATAACATGCATATAAACTTATATAACTTGCTGAATCTAGATCTCTAAACATGCATCAAAAAATAAAGAGATGGCCAATAAAATTATTAACAAACTCCTTTCCTATCAAGATTATAATAAACTTATTATCAATCTTAGCAATGAATCCACAAACAATCAGCAAATTATGAACATAGATACAGATTACCTCAGTGGAACATGGCAATGCCCATCCACACATACAATGACATGACACCATATTTCCTCCAAAGCTTCACTTTATTCCAATAGAAAAATATATTAAACACTATTACAAAAGCAATGGCTCCTCAATCCAACTCTCACTAACTTAGAAAGGAGGCAGCCATGCTTTATTTATACAGAAAATTGAAACCCCAGTACAGAGGGGGTGAAAATACTAAGGAGATAGGCCACTGCAGCTGAAGGAGAGTCCATCAATGCCTAATATGAAGCTGAACTAAGCTTCTACTGAGTCTGAATGTCAATCGGAGAGCTGTTCTGAATGACACCTCAACCTGTTGACTGAAGCATCCACCAAAACTCATCCAGATGAGCCCACACATGTGGAGGCAAGAGGGAGGGAAAAATTCCCTATAAAGGAAGATGAAGTTCTACTCTGGATCCACCCAGATGACCTCCTTTTGTCAAGGATTTGTCAGATCTAGTCAATCCGGTGCCGATGAGATTGATTTCAATCAAATCGGTTGAGGATCCATTGATCTAGGATTTTGGACTTGCTCCATTATTTTCAATTTATTAATTAAAATAATCTATAATTGGTTTTTTGAGGCTTTCTGACCTGAGTGATGGAAAATACTCAAAACTAGGAAATAGTGGGTCTATAGGTTTACTAGGTGCTCTTAGCTTGAAAATGAGCACCTACGTGACTGAATCTAACTTCTGAGCCCACTTTTATTACAAAACCAATTTTTCCAATTAAACTGTTAAAAAATAACCTAAGTTTTGGAAAAATTAAATTTTAATAAAAAACACTGAAAAATTTTAAAAAAAATTTAAAAATTAAAAAACCTAGGGGGACTTAGACATGTTCATATGACTCAACCATAATGCCTAGCATGTTTATACATTGACACATAGACTCTAATAACCTCAATNGCCAACTTTGGAGGTATTGAGTGAAAAAATCAGAAATTATAAGTCGTTTATTCAACAACCAATGATAACCAAGGGAAAAAACACCCTGGGTTGATCAGATTGACAAATAAAGTCTATGAGACCAAGTCTTTTATAGAAATTATCATGCTAGAACATTTATTACAATGCCCCCAAGGGGGTATGAACATGTGATATATTACAACAAGCACTTCCCAAAATCACTTCCAAGGGTCTTCTGAAGTCCGAACAAAAATCTTTGTCCGGTTCACAAGGCTCACTTGATAAAAAACCACTAAGTACAACTTAGGTTGTAACAGACACAAAGGTACTCTTCAAGTGCTTTTGGGAATATTTCATTCTAACATTCTCACTGTATTTTAGTAGGAATAACAGAAAGAAGAGAAGCTGTTGTTCGAAAGTGGCCTCAGGATCGTTCAAATCCCCTCAGGGGTCTCTCCTTTGACTGAAATCTTAAAATTTTGGAAATTTGTAAGATCCTGGTTTCATCCTGTATAAGGACAAAGTGGGTTCTAATATTTCAGTTTTATGATATTGCAACCAATAATAATAAAAAGAAATCATTTCGAGTAGGCTCTTACGAGCCTGTTCCCCATCCACTACGGGGGTTCTGTGTCCATTTCACTCTTTTGCATTTTTTCCTTTTTCTGTTCTAGTTTATTCTTGACATGTAGGATTTGATAATTTTATAACATTTTGCATTATTCCATATTTTCAATTCAAAAGTAATCATACTACTTACACCACGACTTCCCGATTAACTTGCAAGGGGAAAGAGATGCGTGGTAGGACTAATTAGAAAACCGGTGTTGTGTATCTCTGATTCCTTTTTTATTAATTGTTTTGATAATCATAATAAAATAAACCCTTCCTTGATTCCTTGATTGAGGTCCACTTGGACCAAAATAGGTTCCTGGAGTGTTTTCTTTTTAATAACAACACCTCTTTTAAAATTTACTAAAAATAACAAAGACTCGAGTGTGTATGCTTTGTACTTGGCTACGTTTCGTCTGATCTGTCAAGCTACATCAAAAGCACTTGAGTGACTATATTAATTAGTATTCACCTCCCAAATTGACAAACCATCAGGTGCAAATCTAATGCCTCGAACGAACTGTAAGCGGTGGCAAAATACCGAAAGGAGTGGGAACAACTGGAAAGTGACCTCGAGGTGCCGATCTCTGTCACACCCTGATAGGTGCATTATGAACAATAGTCTCTGAGACTCCATTATAGCCAACAAACACCTTGCGGGTAGCCATGAAAGTTCACTTTTGGACATACTCCAAGTGCCGCTTGGGTATATCTGGAGTCCCCTTTTTGCCTAATTTAATTCATTCACATTCCACATTAATCTAAAATATACCAAGAGACATTTGTGAAACATTCTTTCAAGCACATGCAAGCACATTATTTTCTCCATTGAATCCATTTAAGGAACTGGTGATTTACTTGGATCAATTCTTTTGATTATATATATATATTCAGTGTAATTACTATGCTTATATGCTTTAAATCTTGCTTCTTGTTATCTTTTGTTTCCACTGGTTAATTTTAAAACTCCTAAAAACTTAATCAATATAACACCATCACACTAAGTAATTAGCCTTAGTGATTTAATAGGGTCTACCGCCATTCGCTTCGTTAGGAGTTAGCCTGAATGGAGGAGTCAAGAACAAGGTGACTGCCTTGACTTGAGACTTGCCCCCAAGGACACACCGAGTGGCTTGAATATTTCTTCCATGTAACCCTGGTGTGTGAACGGTGATGTTGGAGGAGCAAGTCAGTAAGCTGACTTGAACGATATCCGACTTAGTCTATTAGCCGACTAGTTAGAGATTAGGTCAGCCACCTAAGGTCATGTCGGTTGAGTGAACTGACATGTAGTTATTTGTAACTGTTTGTAATTCATATATATTAGGCTGTTGAGCCAGATGAGAACTCAGTTCAGTTCTCTATATTGTATGGACCCTCTCATGTTAATATAATCTGTTATTCTATCTACTTGTTCTTATCTCTTGTCTCAGTTATGTATGTATGTTTTAGTATGTATTGTTGGTAACCTTATGTGATCTATGAGATTACAACATTGGTTCCGTTGCCGGTAGTACATGTCTGAGATGTATGCAAGTACATGATATCAGAATAGGAGATTAAGGACTGGTGGGAGTGTAAAGTAGAAAATTATTTGCAGAATTATGCACGGAGAAACAAATTGACGACGGCATAGCAAAGGAAAGATTATTTATGGAGACAAATGAGAATTTCATAGAATCAGTACCCCAGCTACTGAAGAAACTCCTGGATGAAAAATCCAAAAGGAACTAAAGATCAACAGTTACAAGAAAAACTGATTCAAGAGGGAAGAAAAAACTTGTCAAAGTGGTTCGAAAAGATCACCAACGAATTCTGTGAGGAGCAAGCAGTAGAAGAATGGACTTCGGTGGAAACTATCAAAAATAAATTCTACACAAACCTCACCAAGCAATTTTTGTGTTCCTTATCGGCCTTGCTATTTAAGTTCCTGATCAAGAAAGGAGGGGGTCATATTGTCGAACCTCGTCCATCACTTTGCAGACCGCCATTAAACCCTAACTGGGCAGAAAAACAAAAGAGGTGGGAAAAATTCATTGCCGAAAGGGAGTGGGAATACTTCCTAAGCAAGTAGACAGAACTATTCAGGCTTTCTAAAGCGTCGGGTAGGCTATGGGGGGGTATATGGTCATATGTCAGGATAAAGTGGAGTGGATTCTAGTCGACTAAGGAAGGTTACAATCACTAGTAATGAGAAGTCATCCTAAAAAGGAAATTGAGAGGATAGTGTCACAAAAAGGTACGGTGGACTTCCCAAAAATAGAGAGGGAGAAGAGGCTACAAAGAAGGGAAGAAAGAAGAGAAAGAGCCTTAGCACTGTAGAGAGGAATGAGTACTAGGGTGACCAACCAGGAGAGAGATCCACTGGAGTTGGGTCATGACCAACAAGAAGAAGGCATGGAAGAAGAGGCGTCCCCTATGGAAGAAGAATTGTGGATAGAGCAGCGAGAAGATCCCCAATTAGAAGTTCCCCAGGAGGTAAAAACTCTATCTCTGATGAATCCGAGTACCTGAATACAAGCCATTGTCAAAGAGGACCTCAGACTAGGAGTTGGTGACTTTGGTATATGGAGTCGACTAGACGACGAGACATACACTGGTAGACATCTAATTATTCGTCGACCAGAAGAAGGAAATTGGGTTACACTTCAAACAGTACCCTCCAACCGAAGTATCGACTTACTTTACCTGACACATGAAGGAGCACCCCCCCCTGCCAAATACAGATTTGGAGAACATAGAACATTCATAATTATGGATGAACAATTGCAGTTGGACATCGATAGAAGAAGTCGACAATAAATGACTCCTGGTCGAAGAACAAATGACAACTAAAACAACCGACAGAAATGAGAGTTCCATCGATGATAGTTCCATAGAGAAGAATAAGCAAATAACACCACTGCCCCCACCACCACTACCATCTCCACCATCGCCACCTCCTGAAAAATACAGTGACAGTGACTTTGACATGGGTCATGGGTCAGCACACATCCCTCTATATGAGGGTGATGAGGATCCTAGATGACACTGGCTCGTCTGTGAGTCGACTTGGGAGGCCAACCAAGTTACAAATGAAGACAAGAAGATGGTGCAGTTCGCTGGTTCCTTGAGGAAAGGGGCATTAATTGGTAAATGACCTTTTCTGAAAGAACCCTCCAAGAAACCAAAGCCAAAGTCAAAGTGCAATTCCTCTAAGACTCCAGATGCAAAACATCTAGAAGTAAAGAAGCTAAAGACAACATCGCAGAAGCCAGGAGAAACTATCTGCAATTATGATAAACAATGGAAATACATTCTTAGCCAATTGGACTATGTTATTGATGAACAATTATTAATCCAGTGGTTTTTTGTAGGTTTATCACAGAAAATTCTCTGACACATAAGTTTGGAGACATTCAAGAATTATGAATATGTGCTTACAAAAGCTCTCCAAGTAGAAATGGATGAGGACATACCAGCATACTCCACTGATCATAGACTAGAAAAACAGCTTGAGATCATACAGAAGTCATTAAAAGAATTAAACCTCAAAAGTCAAGATATCTGGTGCACAAAGTGCTCGATGGCTGGACATTCAAAAGGCAATTGTCGATAGGACATCAGCCAACAGGAGGTCCAATTTGTGTAGACAAAATGTTTTTGAGACATTTTCTAAGAGCATGGAGACCACTCGACAAAATATTTCCCATTCAATATGAAGAATGGAAAAGCATCATGGTGTGTAATCTATGAAACTGAAAATCATAACACTGCTGACTGCCATCTCAATCTCAAGAATCGTCAGAATTATCATGCAGTCTATCAGACCAATGCAGTTGCATAGAATCATGAGCAAAACAACGTGCCAAATGATCAAAACAATCAAAGATACAAAGGTCAAAGATACGAGCACCGATATGACAATCGACATGGAGGCTATGGAGGTCGAGTTCAATTCTCTGGAAATTGAGACAACCTACCACATTGTCCCATCCAATGTTTTACATGTTACAAGAAGATACACCGACATGCAGACTGTCCATACAAGGACAGGACTGACCTAAAATTTTGTACTAATTGTGGTCTAGGGGATCACTCATTAGAGGATTTCCCTATTATGCTTGAAAAGATAAATAAAAAGAATAATGTTAATGTCTTGTCATGTGTGCAAAAACATGATATTATCAATACAAAGAATTTACATATCGTAACCCGACAAGGGACAAAAACTGGGAATGATAACCGCCAAATAAGCAACATAAAAAAAAAAATGTTTATCCTAACCCAGTTAAAGAAAACCAAATATACAAAGATGCAACAAATATATTTAGAGAATTTTCTCGACACGAAGAATAAGATGATAATCAACAGGACACAATAAAAGAGCTAATACAGTTGGTACAAAAATATAAAACAATATCACAATTCATTGACTTACTGTATAAAATAAAACACAACAAAAACACCAAAAACACACAAAGAATATCTGTAGCTTAAACCAAAAAGATAAAAGCGATGCCGACCCACTTGTCGACTTGGAAATTGAAGGATACCATGTTCGACAAGTTGTACTCAATTTCGGATCGTAGGTAAATATTATGACTTGAGACACATGGGAATAGTTAGGTAGACCTCGATTATATGAATCAGCCATATACCTGAAACTGGCAGACCAAGGCCTAATTGATACTATTGGAGTATGAAAAAATGCTAACACAACGATAAAAGGTATATCGACTAAAGTTGACTTCGAAATTATTAACCCTAAGGAAGGATCAAATTCCTTCCTAGCATTATTAGGTCAACCTTGGGGAGAAAAATGAAAGCCTCGATATCCTTGGACAAAGAAAGAATCAAATTAAAAGGGAATGGACAAAAATCCATAGTACCTATTCATCCATCCCAAGGAGAACCTTGGACAGAACCAATTGATGAAGAAGTTGACATTCGACAACTATATCAGATATAGAATAATGAAGATTACACAGAACCTAATACATATGGTGAAATTTACTTAGGAAACCAAGACTCAGTAGGATACAATTCAGATGTAGAACTATATGATTTGGAGGTTGAAAACTATGAAACAAAAGCAAGAGGATGCTGGACTATTCAAAAAGTACAGAAGAAACCAGTCAAACAATGCTTTGTGGTGTCCAGCATCCCAAAAATATTTGGAAAGAAAATTAGGAAATTTCCTACATTACAACCAACAAATATAAATACCACAAAAATCCTAAGGTATAAAGAAAGAGAATCACCAGTTATGCATGTAGAGCAAGTATCTAGGAACATCGATGAACATGGCCGACTACAAAGTTTAGTAGAAACGTTTACAGGACAAGCTGCTAGATGGTGGGATACCCATTAGTCAAGACTGCAGACATGGACAACAGCTTCAACTTATTTTGTAGAAAGGTTTGGAGGAAAGAAGTTAACCAACCAGGCTCATATACCTATATTTACCCAAGGACAAGATCCAGAAAACCATATAAAGATATGTGAAAAAGAATGGAAGAGACTAGGATATAAGGATGAATGCACATGGACACACTTATTTCCATCAGCACTCACCGACTTACCAAAAAAATGGTACAAGATGGAGGAAGATCAGGGTGAAACATTCCTCTGGCATGATCTCAGAGAAAATTTTATCAAATATTTAAACTTTATACCACGAGATGAGAATTTGGTCAAAACAACAAAATAGATTAAAGAATTTATACAGCCAACAAAAAAAAAAACCATTAAAAGATAACCGATAGAAAATGGACTACAACAATATACAAACTGGGACAATACCACAATCGACGAGTCTACAGTTGGAAAATGAAAATTTGGAAGGGAAAAGTTTTAGATGGAAATCAAATCATGTCGAAATGACCAAACCTATTCGCATAGTACTCAAAGTTGAAACAACCGACAAGGAGGATAATGACCGAATGACTGAAGCAGACTTCCCTGCGACATTATCATAGTTTAAGGAAGGAATTCGACCAATCAATGAAGGTAAGGCGCCGGAATGGATAGATTCTAGAATTAAAACTAGAGAAGTCAACATATCAAATGACGATCGACCAAAAATAGAAAAAAATGCAGACTATTGGTCAGAAGCACAAACAATAGAGATCACAAACCTGCTGAAAGAATTTCAAGATATATTTTCTAGAAACTATAAGGATCTTAAATTTATAGTACATGAAATGGATGAAATGAATATCGACATAAAACTTGATGTTCAACCTGTCAAGAAACGACCATATAAACTAGCTCACAAATACAAAGAAATAGTCAAGAAAGAGATTGATAACATGCTTGCAGCAGGAATCATCTACCCTATTGACCAATCAGAATGGGTAAGTCCAATGGTGGTTCAACCAAAGAAACATGATCCAACCATGCTCCTAAGGTTTCCAAACTGGTTGACTAAATTCCATTTCCACATCAACGCATCAGGTCTAGCAATAGGAGCAATCCTAACTCAGTCAGGAAATGATGGAATGGATTGTCCTATATTTTACAGTAGTGGAAAACTAAACAAAGATGAAAAAAACTATTCGACGATAGAAAGAGAAGCATTAGGAATGGTCTTTGCACTACAAACATATCAACACTACCTACTAGCTAACCCATTTGTCTTCTATACCAACCACCAAGTACTAAAATACCTTATCAATAAGCCACTACGCCATGGAATAATCTGTCGATGGCTACTTCTATTCCAAGAATTTGAATTTGAAGTTGTCGTTAGACCAGGTAAGTTAAATGCTGGTCCCAACCACTTATCCCGAATCGACACAGGGGAGGAACCGACAGGAGTCGAAGATGACTTACCAGATGCACATCTATTTCGAATAGAAGTAGCCTTGGTAGAGTTAGAGGAAATAGCTCAATTTTTAGAAGATGGACAAGCACCAGAAGGTATGAGTAGAAAGAAGAAACAAGTTTTAGCCATGAAAGCTACACCATATAGCATCATGAATGGATTCTTGTACAAAATGGGTTTAGAGGACATCCTTAGGAGGTGTGTACTGGAACATGAAATAAATAATATCATGCATGAAGCACATTATGGACCTAGTGGAGGACACTTCCAAGCAGACACAACTGTAAATAAAATCCAACAATCAGGGTTGTGGTGGCCGACACTTCACAAAGATTGCAAAAATTTTGTAAGCCAATGTGACCGATGTCAACGACTGGGTCGACCCCTGCCTAGCATAGAAATTCCTTTGATATTAGTAAACCCAAGTTTGACATTTGAAATTTGGGCTATCGAATTCATAGGACCATTTCCCATACCAGAAAAAAGAATAGGTGCAAGGTACATAATAACTGCAGTCGCGTATGTAACCAAATGGGAAAAGGCAAAACCAATAGACACATGTTCCAATGAAATAGCCGCAAAATTTATCTATGAAAATATTATCACCCGATTTGGATTTCCACTAACCCTAATTAATGACCAGGGAACACACTTTATCAATAGAACTATCAAAACCCTAACAGACCAGTTCCAAATCGACCATCATCGGAGTACAACATACCATCCTCAGTCAAATGGAGCAATTGAAGCATTTAACAAAACACTACCAAAAGGATTAACAAAAATATGTAATATAGACAAAGACGACTAGGATGAAAAGATACCTACAGTACTATGGGAATACAGAACAACATACAAACGTTCAACTGACCAAACCCCCTTTCGACTAGTGTATGGACAAGAAGCAGTAGTTCCATTACATTTCCAACAATAGACACCTGTCATCGCAGAGATTTTACATGTCGATGTCGAACAAGGAAGAAAGGACTGACTACTGCAACTAAGTAAACTCGAAGAACACCGACTAATGGTGATACAACATCAAGAAATCTAGAAACAATGACAAAAAGCATGGCACAATAGAAACATCAAAAAAAAAATTTGTCGGTAGGAGATCTTGGTTTACTATACAATAGTCAGCTAAAAGGAAAACCTAAAATGCTACATACAGAATGGATGGGACCTTGTGTTGTCGAAGAAATACATGCCAATGAATTTCCAACATCAGCTGGCAGTAACAGCTGAAGCAATTGTTGAAGTCTGTGTACAGAAAAGACCAGCCATCAGACTTCACAGCCCATGAAGATCAAGCACAAAGAATGACTACTTAGACGGACAAAGAAATTTTGGGTACCTTTGTATTTCTTCAGGACAAAGAAACATCTTGTTCATGGGGGAGATGTTGGAGGAGCAAGTCAGTAAGCCGACTTGAACGATAGCCAACTTAGTCTATCAGCCGACTAAGTCAGTCAGACGACTAGTTAGAGATTAGGTCGGCCACCTAAGGTCGTGTCGGTTGAGTGAACCGATAGGTAGTTATTTGTAACTGTTTGCAGTTCATATATATTAGGATATTAAGCCAGATGAGAACTTGGTTCAGTTCTTTGTATTGTATGGATTCTCCCATGTTGATATAATCTATTATTCTATCTACTTGTTCTTATATTTTGTCTATGTTATGTATGTATGTTTTAGTATGTATTATTGGTAACCTTATGTGATCTGTGAGATTACAACAGGTGACAACACGTACAAGGAGGTATATCGAGTCCAGGTGATCCAAGAGTCTAGAGATGAGGTTTCCACAAAGTGAAGGTTCGAAAAGATTCATGAAACTTATCTTTTAAGCTTTTAAACTTGAGCAATCCTCTTTGTCCACCAAGACAAATCATTACCCATAGTGTAACTCTCATTGTACAAAGGAAGGTGGTAGTGGCACCTCTTTTTTTTCATGGAAAACATGTGTTACGCATTGGGGTAATGCACATTTTCTACAAGGAAATTGTAATGGTGGACAAAGGCATGAAATCACTGATCCTGGTCCAAATTAAACTTCATAACTTGGGGATTGGAGGAAAGTTATGATGTTTGGTTCTCGGTATATGATGATGATGAGAAATAAGTGTAAGAGAATGCCCCCAAAAGCATGAGGCTAGAGGGATAGGAGAGGTGAAGGATTTTTCATAACAAGTTCTCACTTCGAGGAAATATTTCATTGATCAAAGACATAATCAACCAAACTCATTTTGTAGTACATAAACATTTTGATTCATATGCACATGAATCTCATCATGGTTGCGGACCAATACAAAGTAGATCCATGAGAAGAAGACTCAAACATGGACAAAGCTACCATACATACAATGTATATCTATGTCATACATATGCAAATTTAAGCACAACCATGAACATACAAATGTGGATCCATTCTAGGACTTATAGAAATACTCCATCACAACCTGGGCAAAGCAATGAGTTCTTAACATACACCAAGGGTCTTCATCTCATCTTCAACAAAGTACGATTATATCCATGCAATTACAATGTCTTGATGTTGAACATGGTAGAAACCACTTAATTACTATTAAATGATGAAAACCATTAACAAGTATGAGGGAGATCACCATTGATGTCAACGATTCCTAAGGTACTCTAGTACAATCCATGTGACGTACAAACAATCATGGCTAATAGAATACAACGTAGATCCATGAGAAGAAGACTCAAACATGGACAAAGCTACCATACATACAATGTATATCTATGTCATACATATGCAAATTTAAGCACAACCATGAACATACAAATGTGGATCCATTCTAGGACTTATAGAAATACTCTATCACAACCTGGGCAAAGCAATGAGTTCTTAACATACACCAAGGGTCTTCATCTCATCTTCAACAAAGTACGATTATATCCATGCAATTACAATGTCTTGATGTCGAACATGGTAGAAACCACTTAATTACTATTAAATGATGAAAACCATTAACAAGTATCAGGGAGATCACCATTGATGTCAACGATTCCTAAGGTACTCTAGTACAATCTCCCGAATGTGAATAGATGATTTGATGTCTAACATTCAGTTGAATCTCTCAATTAAAGGTCAATGAGGTAAACATATGTTGAAAGAGAGAGAATCTTTCATTGATGCATGCATATCTCAAGGTACTACTTTGTTTCTAATACCAATTCCCAGATAATGAGCTGAAGTCGACAAGAATAGTATCATTGAGGGAGGGCCATGATGAATCCTACATCAACGACATGAAACTCAAAACAAATTTATGGAATTTGAGTATGATGTAACCATAGGACTGACTCAAAGGTAACTTACACAAAGGCAGTTTTGACTGCAGATGCAAAATATCAACATGATTTTACTGTGAACATAGAGAGACACGACTGAAGACTTGGAAACATTGACACGACGATGAAGATACCAAGACATTATGCAATTATTGACGATGCATTATTTGAAAGAATCAATGGAGTGACATGACTCATGAAAGTGGATCGACTCTGAAGCAAGATAAATACCCAATTAATTGAATGAAATGCAGACAAGTGCCATATTCAAAGGTGACTACAAACTTCCATTATTGGAAATAAAATGTGGTCCCCTTCCCTTACTTTACCCATCATGATTGATGAGTTCATCTTTTTCATTTTTATGAGTTCAAAGAGGGTACCAAACACTCATTGTAGCTTATCATAGGATAACTCCATTCTCACATGTTTTACAAACCTGAGAAATGAGGGTTTCGTTCCCAAAAGAGGGTCTCAGATTAGTCAATGTCCTACAGTTGTATCGTCAGGTTAGCCAATGTCCTTTCTCTTCTAACCTATATTTATTAAAGATAGTTTGGTAGGATAGTAGGAAAGATTTTGTGGTGAGACTTTCAACTATGAAGGAGATTCAATGACCTACAAGGATATCCATCAACAAACTCCATAAAACTTCAAGGATACAAGAGGTATTCTCTTCTCTTCCTCCCCTTCTCAAAATCCATGAAAGAAGGTTTAAGATATTAGGATTATTGTGATAATTGATTTGTTTTTTGTCAATTGAGATTCACCCAACCCACAAAAATAAGAGAGTAGAATATATATTTATATGTAGAATACTCTAGTAATATTTCTAGTAACAATCATCATTATCCAGAATTACTGAATCATGGACAACGTGGGTGATTCTTTCCTTTCAAAATTACAGCATCATGAGAAACACTAGTGATCCTTTCCTTTTGGAATTATGAGATCATGAGAAACGTTGGTGATCCTATCCTTTCGAAATTAGGATATCAAGAGAAACATTGGTGATCATTTCCTTTCATAATTATGAGATCATGATCAACACTGGTGATCCTTTCCTTTAATAATTACGGGAACATGGACAACACATCTATGGTACTCAGAAAATCCTTCCTTTCAGGATTACGGGATCAAGTCTTTACCGAGTTACCAATACTGGTCACAACTAACACACACATACACGTGACGATCTTTCCTTTCAAAAATAAGGGATCAAGTCCAACATGGGTGATCCTTCCTTTTATAATTGTGCGATATCCAACACTACTACATTTCGACCAAAAATCCGACGGCCATATTGTCGAATTTTTGACACCTCCCTGTCGCATGTACGACACTATGATTTTTTTTAAGCGTCGATGGATTTTTTTCGGTTATCCGACATCTTTCCCATCTGTCGGTTAAGTGACAGCTCAGTTTACCGTCGGTTAAATGTAAATCATTGGTTATCCGACACTTACAAGCCGTCGCTTCTACAGCATGGCCGTCGGTTAAGAGACGGTGACAAAAAAAAATTGAAAACATTTACACCTACAAGCGTCTCTTAAGTGACGGTATTGTATTTTTTTTTTTTAAACACACAGGCATCGCTTAAGCGAAGGTATTGAATTTAAAAAAAATATATACCTACCTACAATTGAAATCCCTCACCAGTGCTTACTATTCACCATATTAAATTATCTGTAACTCAAAATGCACATAAAAACCACTAACTATATCTTGAATATAAAGCTGGCCAATAGCAGGATAGAATGGCTCAAGCCATATTTGAGAAACTGATAAACATATCCATGTAATAGGCATTGTTCTTATGTTTTCCAATAAGCCTGAATCATCCTTTTCTTCTACAAGAACTAATCCTAATGACTTGGCTGGTAAAACATATGGTAGTCATTCGAACAGGTTCTAAAATCATGGTCTCATTTCACTGGCATTTGAAGAGCAATAATTATACCTGATGAATTAATTGGTAAAAGCTATGCTGACCATTTGTACCAGGTTCTCCAAAATCTATTTCACCAGCCTCAAAATTGAGAGGTATACCATGAATAGAAACTCCCCATGCTAAGCCGCAACATACAAAAAAATAGATTCATATCATTATCAAAAAATATCGAGGATGATCTCAGAAGATGAAAGCTCAAGTGCACAAAATCAGACATCAAAAAACATCCAAGACAGAAGTTTACCTATTGGATGTGTGGTACAAACTTCTCCAGAGCCTGATTATATGGAAAAATAGCCTACAAGATTGTGTATGGAAAAATAGCCTACAAGATTGAAAGGAAAATAGCCTAAAATGTTGGCAAGATAGAATAAATCTCTATTTAAGTTAATTAAAGAACCCTCTTTGGGTCCATTACACTCTACTAAGATCTTGAAAAGATTTACCCTAGCTGGATACCCGAGAAAGGATACATTCCACACACTGAGGAGGCCCAGCAAAACCTGTGAAAAAATCACGAGTGTCATAATTAGAAATACGTTCACCTTGATTATGTGAAACTTAAGCAACATCAGATTCTACTAAATCTCATTTGTACTGAATTCAGTGAATTGTGGGTATCCTGGCATACAGGAATATTTTTCTCGAATGGACTTGTGTGGAAATGGTTATCTATACTCCTTGATCCCTACAAAAACCTTCACAAACAATGAAATGAATGTTAGTATCATTGGTCAGCCTACTGGTGTTTATAGGATAAGATAAAATACCTATATAAAATGACCAATCCAAGTGTGAAATTAATCATGAAAATAAGAAAAAATCCACGCATCTTCAGCTTACCATTGGACTGTATATTTAGAGATGTATGGAGCATAAAATCAGTCAACTAGTGCCAAAGGAATTTGCATATTGTGTGCAATTTACGTAGGTCCTGATATAAAAATTGCACGAAGGAATATTTAGCAGGCTAGCAAGTTGTTCTAGATGTCAAAAACTAATGTCAAAATGAACTCTCTTTCTTTTCTTTAAAAGAAAATTTCTGCAAGGATGAAAAGAAAACCTCCTATCAAGTTCTACTTGCATATCAACTTCAGACAAAGGAATTTGAGGCGGGCATCCATCAATTACATACCCTACAGCTCCACCATGGGATTCTCCAAAAGTTGTAACACGAAATAAAGTACCAAATGTATTTCTTGTACCAGCTCGTATCTCTGCCATTTTAAAGACAAAACCATAGCAAAATGAGGACAAATACATTATAGGTAATCCTCCTTGCAATTTGAGGAAGGATATAGGAAGCTTAAATTGCTAATTTGCTACTCATTAAGTCAGAGACTTTCCAATAATAGATATAGATTTAAAAGACTTGGAGACAAAGTCAAAGAAAAATGAGGATAAATTCGTTATAGATAATCCTACTTCCAATTTGAAGAAAGAAACAGGAAACCAAAATTGCTACTCGCAAAGTTAGATACTTTGCAATAATAGTACCAATTTGAATGGCTTTAAAACTTTCTATGTCTCACTAATCTCTTCAACATGAAAATCAGTACTACATACACATGGTGAATATTTCACAAGGTGAGATGTTTTGTTCTTATTTTATGTAAAGGTATAAAATATAATATAGTTTGACTTTCTTTTGTTTTGTATTTGTTATTGAGTGAAAAAATATGTTTTTTAGTCAAGTTTTTGGCAAACGTTCTCTTCTACCATATTTGGAGTTGAAAACTCAACAGCAATGCATTGCAGAATTCCCAAGGGTTTCAATCAAGGAAGCTTAAAAAGGAAATCTTTCTATTGTGGGATCTTTGGAATGCAGAGCACAGGTCTTGGACTCTTGGATTGACTAGAAAACTTTGGACCGAGCTAAGGGATTGTTGTGATCCAACAAAGCGACTATCCGAGTGCTACAAAAACTCATTAAAGATAGTAATCTCCCTAAAATGAAAAACATTATGCAGGGCTTCATTTGGAGATATTAGAAGTGGGCTGTGCTATAAAAACTCATTAAGATAATGACCTCCCTAAAATGAAAAACATTATGCAGAGGTACATTTGGAGATATTAGCATTGACCTGTGCTGCATAAACTCATTAAGATAATGACCTCCCTAAAATGAAAAACATTATGCAGAGGTACATTGGAGATATTAGCAGTGGGTGTACAATAACCCCATCTTTGATTATAATAGCAAAATGTAATACCTCCTCATGCATAAAAAGACCCCACTAGCCCCAGGCTTGAATGCAAGATGTTCTTCTTCAGATGCTGAATTTCAAAGGATCACTTGAATGAGCAATGTTTGGTCCTACGAGATCTCTTACAAGCTTAGAGTTTTTTCATGGTTATGCTTTATCAAGGCTTACCTACAAATTCCAAGCCTTTCTAAGAGTGGGTCCACCAATGACAATTTGCTCATCAATGTTGGATAATGGTTGAGCAGAAATTTAAAAAATTTCATCTTTGCTGCTTGTATATCATAACTCTCTCATTTCTAGCCTTCATAGGCATTGCATCTGGATCTTAGCTCTTTATTCATTCTGGAAATTTCATTGTAAGTGTCTCTACTTTTCAAAAGATGGTGTCTGATGAGGTAAATGCCCAAATCAAAGCTAAAGGTTTTTTGCTTGTACAAGATGCCAAAAATGTATCTATCAGTGCATATTCAAACCTTATTGCAGCATTGTCACCACTAAGGTAACTGTCCTTTTACTTTATACATATTTGATTTTCTGTATAATATAAGTGTATTTTCTCCCTCCGCCCAAAAAAAAGTAAACAAATATTGACCATTCCACAAAAGCTTAAATTTTGCAAAGTTTTAATTGGAAGAAATAAGTCTGAAGTTTGTTTAGCCCTGAAAGTATGCAAATACCTTTCCTTTAATGATAACTAATTTTGTAGATTGACCTCCAGTTAACCATTCTCTTGTTCATTGTAATGTAACAAATGCTTCCATAATGGCATAACCTAGAGCTTTTAATGTTTAATCCCCTCTCCATGCAACAAATTCCTTTGGTGCAAATTATCAACATATAGCATACATCTCTTGGTGATCAACCTCCTCAGTAAAAATTAGAAAGCAGGTTACTTGGTGAACAACCTCCTCAGTAAAAATTACAAAGCAGGTTACTTGGTGATCAACCTCCTCAGTAAAAATTACAAAGCAGGATAATTGTTAGAAGAAGAACATGCCTTTTCTTGATCACTACTAGAAGAGTAAGAGAAGAACAAAGTCCATCTCAATTTCCTTTAGGAATTCATGAGGAAATTTAGGTTTTCAGAAGAGGATCTCTTCCGTAAAAGCATATATAGGGAATCCCTGTGTTGCCACCCTAATCAATGGTATGTGATATACTGGCTAATTTATTTGTGTTGTCAAGAGGAATTAGGCATTGCATTCAACTTTCACCAACTGTGGAGCATATACCTGTGGCCACCGTGAGACAGTTTGCTTCATGAAATTTGTGTTCAATTTGCTTCATATTTTTTTTTCTAGTGGTCCAATTTTCTTTGTATTTGTTTTTGCAAAGCAACCTGTGGGAGAGTTGAAACGATGATATTGTTAGTAGCTACCTAGGAATTATTGAATTTTTTTTACAGGCCACCATTGACTGGAAATGTCATAAGATAGGATAGTATAATTTTTTAATATCCAACTAATGGCCAAAAGGAAGCTCAATAGGACATGGAACTAAAGACTGATACCAATCTGTAGGGGTGATGAAAAAATAGAATCGTAATTGTATAATTTCCATGTAACAATACCTTTAGCAGTCTAGTTATATGGTTGTTAAGGCATATGTTGGCTACCTGGCAATTCAAGACTTCAAATTAATAAAGCCTCCTCATTGATAGAAGTCTCTCATCATCTAATTATAAAGAAGATGTGCTTATATTTGATGTTAATATATGTCAACTGGTATTTGGGAACCTCTATCCTTAATATTCTAGCAAACTCATAGCTCATGTTTTTTTAAAGAGCTTGTGAGTAGGTAGTTCACTGTTTTCTTTGACTGGAATTATACTCTTAAAATTCTTAGATTGTGAATCTTGTAAACTTATTACAAGATTATTGCTTGGACTGGGTTAAAGAAGTCTTTCTCTGGAATGACCACCTACTGATTTAGTTAATAAGCCTAATGGCGGTTTAGACATTAAGTTGCAGATAAGGGCTTATCTTGTAATCACCACCTGATTGTTGTTATCAGATTTTGATGTAAGAGTATCTATCAATATAGGGTATGACAGGAACTGCAGGGAAGGAAATCATGACAAACAATGTAAATTGAATGATGGTGGGATAAGTGACATGTTTCAGTGATTCTCCAGCTTGTATAGGTATTAAACAACCTAGACATTTCTCATAGGAGAACATTCTTGTCAATTCACAGGAGTCCTGTGAATATATAGGGAGGTCTCTATTGCCAAAATTCACCATTTGTCGAAAATATTGTTACAAGAGACATGGATCTCAAGAAACCCTTAACTGCAGTGATGCTGGTATTCACAATCTCTCCTGTGGTAATGCTAAGGGGAAATTGATGAAATATCCAATTATAACGCCAAGGAGAAATTGATGAAATATCCAATATGAAATAATTTCTTTCTTTAGATGAAACTAGACTACCTTGTTGCCAGGTTACCATAGACAATATTGGTGAGCTTGGGTACCCTCTATGTCACAAGGTTTGCCTATGTAACGTAAGTTTTGAACAAAACACCCTAAAATTTTTAAAGAGACCATGGTATTGAGCTGGGAGGTCATAAATGGCCATGGGCAAGCCCCACATGTTTTGGTAAATTACCAAATTACTATATTCACCCACACTTTTTGGCAAATCACTATGTCTACACCCATAATTGTTTTTAACTATGCAAATTTTCCAACCTGATCAATCACAGTTTCACTCCTAATGGTATTTCTATAGTCCTTATAGCCATTGGCCAATGCCTGCAAAATTGCTCATAGCTCTAGGACGTTGGAAGTGTGGCAGAATAGGGAAGCTTCCCAAGTGCATGAGCTTATACTTGAAAGATATTGTTTTGTACTTGGCTGGATCACTCTATCAGATATTGATGTTAAGGAAGCTAGTGCTTTTCCATGTAGTCCTAAATTGGGCAGAGAGAAGTTGCTTGAAATTGAATACTCCATAAGTTTTAGCAGAATTCTGCACCATAATGTTCATTTTGGCCATACAGGGGAGCTATCACAGCTGGAAAATATCATTCTAGATATACTCTCTCAGCTTCAAACATTATACAAAGAGCATAGTTTGAAGGAAAGGGGTTGGTTATTCTTAAGGGATAGTGCATGGCTATCTTTAATTTTATCATTGCTCCAGGAAGGTCTGTGGAAAGTGTCTCTGAGAAAGATCCTAGAGAGGACACATTTTGGATAGAGCAGACATCTAAAGATACTTCATTACTCACACTTTATGAGCAGTTAGTTTTTTGTGTATTGAAGGATGGGCAATCAAGCGTTTTGCTGAAAATATTGACATCCCTTTTGAGCATGCATGTCGGGGCACTGCGAAAAGCTGTGCTTTTTGTTCTTGATGGAAAATAATGCGAAGATGATGCACTGTTTTCAATAAATTTGCTGCTTCAAGCAGGTTATGACAAGTCAAAGTAGGAAGAGCTGTTGGGGAAGCTAGGAGCTAGCTTTAAGCTTATAGAGTCTATACTTGGAACTCTGACAAAATTTAGAGGAATTGTGAGCAAAGAAAACATAGGGAACCTAAACAAACTTTTTTTGAGCTCCTCATTGCATGGATTCCCATCACATGTTCATCCAGGGAGTGCAGCTGTGGTCTCTTCTACCCTCTCTGTTGAGGGATTTTTGTATACAATTGAGCAATTTTTCAGAGCAAGAGATGCATTAGGGGGAATTGAGGTTGATGCAGAAGTTTTCAATAGTTTGCTTGAGGTCATAATGACCATAAAGTTTGACAGGCTATTTGAGGGTATACATGATAAATGTAGAATCCTGTTCAATAATTTAATTCCCTCTATAGAAGAGAGATGTATGTATAGTGATCTATTTTTGCTGAAGAACATGGAAATCCTGGAAGCAACTTTATGGAACAACATTGGTACTTCTGCTACACTTGCGATCTGACTGTTTCTAAAGGGTGTTGTTCTATTTGTGCCAGGGTGTGCCACAGGGGTCACAGAGTTGTTTACTCTCGTTTAAGCCATTTATTTTGTGATTGTGGAGCAGGAGGGGTAAGAGGGACAAGCTTCCTTTGCTTGAAGCCTCGAAAATACGTTTCTTCCAGCACTACATCATTGAGGGGGGCTAGCAGTGTTGATCCATTCTTGCCTCTCTCAGATGAGAGGGATCATCTTCAGCCATCTGACAGTCACTCTGATCTTGAGGATGAAGGTTGCATGGAGAATGAGAATACTTTCAAGTTATCTATCCCCAAAGAGGAAGAGGATGGGTTGCTATCACTTTTTATGGATATGGATATTGAAGGCCAAGTTTTGAGGTTATGTAGACAACTTCTTCCTAGTATTAACGAGGCTAGTCATTTAGTATTGTCAAAGGATGAGAGGATAGTTTTGGGTGATGACAAGGTTTTATCCTACAATTCAGATCTTTTGCAATTAAGGAAGGCATATAAAAGTGGATCTCTGGACATGAAGATTAAAACAGAATATTCTAATGCAAGGGAACTTAAATCCCATCTTTCAAGTGGCTCTATTATCAAATCTCTTCTTACTAAAAATAGCAGAGGCAGGCTTGCAGCAGGAGAAGGTGACAAAGTAACAATCTTAGATGCGAGGCAACTTATTGGAAAGCCAGTTGTTGCACCTGTGACAGCAGACAAGTCTAATGTGAAGCCTCTTTCCAAGAATTCAGTTCGATTTGAACTAGTTCATCTTGTTTTCAACTCTGCAAATGAGAACTATTTGGTGATAGCTGGGTATGAGGAATGCCGAGTTCTCACTGTCAATTCTCGAGATGAAATAACAAACCGTCTTGCAATTGAGCTTGCTTTGCAAGGTGCTTACATTCGACAAATAGCCTGGCTTCTTGGTTCTCAGGTTCAACTCATGGTGGTGACCAACAAGTTTGTGAAGATTTATGACATGTCCCAAGATAACATTATCCCTATGCATTATTTTACGTTATTGGAAGATTCAATTATTGATGCAGTATTATGACCCATCTTACGTGGTCGGCTAGTTCTTTTTGTACTATCACAACATGGCATGTTGTATAGGAAACAAATAGAAGTAGAGGGTTATATTGGAGCTCAAGTTTTGGTAGAGATGTGCAGTCAAAAGGTATATCTTTGTGTTTCACATCAGCCTACATACTACTTTTCCTGTCTTATCATGATGGTTCAACTTTGATTGGGCATTTGAATCTTGATGCGACATCTATTAGCAAATTATCAAGTGTTCTTGAGGGTGATCAAGATGGTCAATTAAGGCTTGCTGGACTACATCACTGGAAGATGTTGCTTGATGGTAGTGGTTTCTTTGTCTGCCTCTCTAGTTTGAAGTCAAACTCTCCACTTACTATGTCTCTTGGTCCTATGGAGCTGTGTGCACAACTTCTGTGATTGCCTGGAAGTCCATCTTCTCAATGGGTTGGCATTTCAGCTTACAGGCCTCTCTCTAAGGACATAAATAATGTTCTATAAATGGGCATCTTTCTAGTTGAACTATTGCAAAATCCCTCCCTGCCTGCAACTATTATAAGTATAGACTTTGGTCTCCCTACCATCTAGGTTACTCGAGTGCTAACACTCCCTTGAAAAGATGGAGCCTTCCTATCTCGCTACTTCCCTCCCTCTTCTACATTTTGCTATATCTCTCTCGTTTCTATACTTTTAGAATATCTTGCACATATTATATTATGGAGAGGGAAGTTCTCCTCGTTCAAGACATATCTAACACTTCAGGATAGAACCAGGTCCTATTAGAACTCATTAGTGGGGCATAGACACCAAAACAAGTATATTGCATTCCCTATATCCTTATATTATATATGTACAGATGTAAGTCAATATAAAAATTCCTTCAAGTACTCTGTTCCTTTTCTTCCAAATGATCATTACTGGTCTAGCTGCCATAATGTAGAACAAATGGCAGTACTAGGCTACCGGCCAAACTTTGTTGATGATTTTGTTTTAAGAATCAGAACAAATGATTTTCAAGTTTGGATTAGTCTCAGAATTTCAAGAAATTTCTCGTTATAGGGACAAATTATATGATAGGATTCATTGAGAAATTAAATACGGTAATTGAAAATTGCAGTATCGAAATTTAGTTTTCAGAAAGAACAAATTTGTGGAAACTATTAGCTAGGGAAAGGAGTCTGGAAGGAAATTTTACAACCGCAAACCAGGAACTCAAGGGGTTTTCCAATACAGAAAATGATAACTTCATAAATCAATTTCATCTAGAAAATGTAAGCATGATCAACTTCCAATGGTGAGAGAAATTCCCTGGAAATATTATTTGTCACTGCTTCAATGAACTTAAGCAATAACTCTTATCGTGCTTGCAAGTGTAATTTCTGGTATCTCTTCTTTCCTGTAATGTTCTCAACTACTTAGAAAGTCTCATCTCATGTCTCATGTCTCCAATATCTCAAAAGTATATTTCTATTGCCCATTCTAGATATGGTAGTGAGGCTGCAATATTGTGAAGGATAGTAGCCTTGAGAAAGTCTCATCTCATGTCTCCTGTCTCCAATATCTCGAAAGTATATTTCTATTTCCCATTCTATATATGGCAGTGAGGCTGAAATATTGTGAAGGATAGCCATGACTGTGTCCCAAATAGGTTACTTGAAACTTTTTTTGCAAAGTAGGATCTAGATTAGGTTATCTGTTTACACCCCTAGTAAACATCTTGCAGCCTCTGGTCCATCTTCCAAATGCATACCTGGTTTAGATTTATTACTTTTCCATCCTAGAGTCAGTAGATTAAATTTTACTTGTTTAGTCATTGACTGTTGTCTCGCAAGGAAGAACAACACACTCTTGATTAGTAAAAGTCTACAACGTAATCAATAAGAAATATCTCAGCTAAAATACCATACCGCAGCAGTGAGCCAACCAAATCAACATCTAACCTCTAATATAATATATGCAGTGAAACTTCCAAAGGGAGCTAAGAAGTTACATTATTTTAGGATGTCTTCAAAGTAACCATTTCCTTTACATACACAATTTAGAGGAAACAAATCATCCAATAATCTTTTCTTCTTTTATTATTTGCACTATTTTGATTCTTGGTGATATATGGGATTAATGAAAGTGCAATAACATACACAAACAAGAGAAAAGGAGTATTGTTTGAGAAAATATAATCCAATCTGCTTGTTTAATCGGTACTGACAAAATCAGCTAAGTGATGCAAGTAATTGTCCTAGGCCAAAAAGCAGGGCTAATGATAACAACATGATTTAGATGTAAAAGAAAGAATGAAATAGTTTCCCTTCAGAAATCATACATCATGATATATGATTGTGTGAATTTAACAATGTCCTGAAGAGTAGGTTCCATTTATGTTGATTCAAACAATTCACTTACCCTTCAGCAAAGAATAATCTTCTTGACAAGCTTTAGAAGCCAAAAAGACAATCAGGAGATGATTCCAAGCTTCTCAAGGACTTTTAAAAAAATTCCACAGTTTCTTCAGAGATGAAAGCAGGTAGCAATTCAACCTCAATGCCCTGGATATTTAGAGAGTCCAACAAAGAATTCATTCAAATACAGAGCTACATAAACTTGCACAGACAATATTAATACTTTCAAAATATCACTGAGGTCACTTTGCATTTTAGAATACAGTGGCAACTCATAAACTAGAAAAGTAAAAGATGAAATGAACTTGTTTTCTTTGTCTCCCTCTATTTGTACTAACAATGATGCAGGTATATGAATGATTATTAATTAATAGAATAGATGTCTCTGCATAATCGATGTTGGCAGCAAATAGCACTACAAAATTGGAGGGAAGAATATCGAGGTTATGGATGGAAAGCACATGATACATGGTGTCGACTAGATAACATAAAATTGTTCAATCATCAATTCAATAACAAGGTAAAGAATATGGCTACAGTATGAATTTTAAACGAAATTCATGCCAGCATCTAATATGACAGCTGCATCCAAATAAAAATCTAGAGGAAACAATACCTTATATCGTCCTGACAGAGATGTAGCTTCAATGAGGTTCGAAAGGGTAATAAATAATGTGCAGCAAATTTCACCCTCTCTACAGGGTAATTGATCCACTAGCTTCCCAACAATATCTTTGATGGGGAGATATCATTCCCATTAGTTTGTTCCATTGATCTAGAAAAACTAGAACTATGTTCTAGCAGAGAATGGCTGTCAAAACTTTCCGAGCTTAAACATTTGCAAGTGAAATAGAAGATGCAGCTCATCATGGAATCAATAAGCACCACAAAAGTATACATGATGACCAACAAAGGACCTTCCCGGATCCTGGAATACACATCACCATAATTCAAAGCCTTCACTCTATGTTCATAGAGGCTCTCCACAAAAGCATCCCCAATAGATGTTCCCAGGAATATCATGAGACCCACTTGGGTCCTCCCTTTGATTAAATACATGTATATAAACAATGTTTCCAAGCCCCGGCAATATTCGAAGATGGAGATCACATTGGCCAAATTGCAGATAATCAAAGTGTGTGCAAACAACACATAAAAAATTACACCTAAGCCAAACATAGCATAGATAGCACAGCTTGAACAAAACCCCATGGAAACCACCACATTCACCAGGATCACAAGCAGAAGGAGAAAAGTAGAAACGCATCCTACAATGGCGATACATACCCAGAAATAAGTCAATATGACACATTTCCAGATCCTACGAATCATGGTAAGAAGCTTTGCAATTGTAAGTTTCTTACCTGCATACAATCCAGCCACGGAATGCACTATTGCAGCTTTTGCAAATAGCCAAAGGGTAACCAAGAAAGGGAAGCAAAAATTCAATGAAAGAACACTCTCAGATAATTTCTGGCACATGATTTTAGTAAGATGGCTCTTAGGCAGCCCAGATGCCTCTACCACTAATCTAAACCTAAAAGACAGTTTTTCAACCACTGATTGCTCTACAAAGGCATTTGAGAGAAGGATTGCAGATACAGGGCAGATGAATAGCACTGCAATTACCAAGAATCCTGTGGAATTGAAGCAAAGGATTCTGATGGTTTCTCTCAAGATCTCCAATGCACTCAGAGAGTTGAAGCGTTGCTCCATGTTTGAGCTCTCAGAGAGTCTGTTGGAAAATAGAAGATGGCTCTCTGTTCCATTATCTCCAATGCTATTTTGTATCCCTGATTCTTATTCCAATGAAGAACTTGGGAGATGTAAAGCATCGATTTCAATGGTCTCATCACAGTGAGCCATTGCTAGATAATTCTTCAAGCCGTTTCTGCAATACACACTGGTGGGTTTTCATTTTTAGGCATTGAAATATAAACCCATTTGAGATCTTTGGTAGATCTGGATTGGGGGTGCTATTATAAATACATACGGATGGTCTGCCGTGTACAGCTATACATTTGCAATTGTGGGAAAAATGGAAATTTTATTTTTCATAGGAATCCAAATGAATTGGGACTTGAAACGTCTATACCTTTATTTGGAGATCATCCATAGCAGTGTGTCTTTGAAGCCCTTGAAGGTCTACCTATTTGAGACTAACAATTCCCATTATATCAAGTTCAGACAAATTGGGCACGTTTGATTGAGGATTCTCATGGACTTGTCGGCATTTGATGGAGGTTCTTGCTGCATGGGAAATGGACAAAATGTCTTAGGCTATCCAATGGCCTTCAGATTTACTAGTTGGCATTGGATTAACAAAAGGTGCCATCGCTTAACCGACGGTTATGAGAATAGTCATCGCTTCACTGACGCTTGTGGCCACATTTACAAAAAAAGAATGTATCCTTGTGATTTTTGGTAAGTTTAAAAAGAGAAATCCAAGGGCCGTCGGATTTTTCCGTCAAATTTTGGATCGAAATGTAGTAGTGCAACCATGATGTTAGAAAATCCATCCTTTCAGAATTATGGGATCAAGTCCATCAATAAATGTCCTATATGATCCTTCCTTTTGGAACTATGTGATCGATTCTATGAACCAACATCTAAGACAATCCTTCCTTTTGGAAATATGGGATCAAGTCTATCAAGATAATCATTTAAGACATTACTTCCTTTTAGAATTTTAGGATCAAATCTAAGGATGATCAATCCAAACTAAGCTACCTGTTGAGAACATGATACCATAGTATCATCAATACTACTCCCCCTTTCGAGGGAAGTCCTTATGAAAAACACATAGATTTTCTTGGAAGTGCTCAAACTTCACATGAGACAGAGGCTTAGTCAACACATCTTCAACTTGCCCATTTGTGCTCACATTATTGAGATTTATAGCTCCCTTATGTACCATGTCATGAATGTAGAAGTACTTTATTTCTATGTTATTTTTTTATTATCATGGAACACGATGTTCTCTATCATCTTCATGCATCTTTGGTTATCACATAGAATCATAGTGGCATCAATCTATAGATTGAATATATATGATAACAACTTTTGAATCCATATGGATTCATAACTTCTAGAACAAGCTGCAATATATTATGATTCTACAGTGCTGAGAGAAACAATGGAATACTTCCTACTTATCCATTAGATCATGGATGATCCTAGACTGAAACATCCTCCTAAAGTACTCTTCTATCTGAGACACTTCTTGCCCAATCTGAATCTATATAACTGTACAGTATGAATTGATGATCTCTAATATAACTGATACCATAGTCTACCATACATGTCATGTATCTCATCACATACTTTGCAACTACCAAGTTAACATGTCTGGGATAAAACATATATTGACTCAATGTGTTCATGGAAAAGCATATATCTACACTGCTATTCGTCATCATGTACATTAATGAACCAATAATATGTATGTATAGTGTCACATCCAATAATTCTGATGAAGCATTAGCCAACAACTTCAAGTTTGTATCTATGGGTGTGGCCATGGATTTAGATTCCAACATGCCAAAATGTTTTAGGATTTCTACTGCATACTTTCTTTGGTTAAGGAATATTCCTTCTTGGCTCTACCATACTTCAAGACCTAGAAAATAATGGATCAAGCCAAGGTATTTCATCTCAAATTCTGTAGTGATATTCTTCTTAAACTTTGATATTTTCTTCTCATTACCTGTCAAGAATAATTCATCCACATACAACACTAATATGATAGGTTCATCATCCATAACCTTGAAGTAAAGGTTAGGATAAGCTGTACTTTTGGTAAATCCCAAGCTCATCACAAAACTATTGATTCTTCCATACCAAGCTCTCCAAAATTGCTTCAATCTATATAGATCCTTCTTTAGTTTACAGACATGCGTCCTTCAGTCTTTGAATTCAAAACCTTGTGGTTGTTTTATGTACACTTCTTCTTTAATAATACCATTTAGGAAGGCTGTTTTCACATCCATCTAGTGTAACTTCCATTTCGTCTTGGATGCAAGTGCCATGATGGTTCTAATATAAGTGTATCTTGATATAGGAGAAAATCTATATTCATAATCGATTCCTTCATATTGATAGAATCCATAGGACACAAATCTAGCTTTGTATTTCTCAATACTTTCATCAGCTGTATGTTTTATCTTGTTGATCCATTTGGAAGATACCCGAATTTTACCTTCTTATTTTGAAACTACTTCCCACACATCATTATTTATTATGTATATGTATTCTTCCATCATGGATTCTAACCATTCTCTCTTTTGAACAAATATTTAAAAACAAGTAGGTTCCTTGTCTACAGTATCACACATCAAATGCACATAACTAGGAAATTGGTTTGGATTCATTCTTTGTCTTGAGGAGCCTTCTGGAGCACCATACCTTTCTTCTTATTGAATAATCTCATGATCCCAAGATGGATTTCTCTTGTGGGATATATTCATGTGGGGAGGTTCTTGGGGATCCAACATATCATGTTCTTCCAGAATCTCACCATCACGAGAAGGTGCAACTATTTACATCAGTTCTAGAGCTCTAGGAGTTGAAGCTTCTTCATATGTTTCTTCAATTTGGCACTTTATATACTTCTTGAGAGTTGTATCTTCATCAAAATTTACATCCCTTCTAATTTACATATGATGGTGACCTAGTATATAGATTTTGAAGGCCTTGGAGACCTCACAGTATCCAAACAATATTAATTTCTTTCTAGAAGGATCCAACTTGGTTCTTTTCTCTTTTGGAATATGAACAAAAAATGGACAATAAATATATTGAGGTGACTTACCTCTAGTTTCTTTCCTGTGAACATTTCTTCAGGGATTTTGAACCCAAGTGCACTATGGGACATTCTATTTTGTACATATACTATTGTCCTTACTACTTCATCCCACAAGTACATAGGAATATCTTGATCATGGATCATAGTCTTCACTGCTTCCATAATGGTTTGATTCTTTCTTTAAGAAATACCATTATGTTGTGGATTATATAGAGTGGTAAGTTCCCTCTTAATTCCAACATTTTTCAAAAAGTTTCAAAATTCATTTGAAGTATACTCTCCTTCATTATCTGACCTGACTGTCATGATATTTCTTTCTAAAATATTCTATACCAAGGCTTTGAATTCCTTGAACTTTCCAAACACTTCATATTTTTATTTCAAAAAGTAAACCTAGGTATTATGAGAGTAATCATCAATGAATGTTACATAATATATGTACGCACTTAAATATGTTGAGGGCATTGGACCGCATCCATCTGAATGAATAAGTTCCAATATTCCTTCTGACTTGGTGTCACTCTTTGGAAATGGATTCTTTGTGTTCTTTCCTTTCACAATTCCTTTACATACTCCTTCATGATCAATGCCATAGATCTAGTAGACGTTTTACCACCTTGTTCACATGTGGTAAGGATGTGTAGTTTATATGAGAAATCCTTCTATTCCATAGTTCACATGGATTTGTAGTATCATGAATCAAGTCCTCTTCTGAGTAAAATTTTAATTTATAAATGTCACCTTCTTTTGTCTCAATGAAAGATACATCTTATAAATATTTAACTCTATCACACATATGAAATTCACCATCTATAAAGGCAACCCAAAATCCTTTCTTATCTAAGGCTGAAATAGAAAGAAAGTTCTTCTTTAATACTATTACATATAGCACATCCTTCATCTTCATTGTGGTTCCTAAATCAATATTGTATGTGGATTCTCTTATTCCCTTGATGGGGTCATTGATAGTCATCCCCTAGTGAAACTTTCTAAGGAGATTCATTTTCTTCAAAACTAGAGAGAGTATTATTTTGACCTATCATGTGCTTTGAAGCACCATTATAAATTAGCCATGTGTCATATACCTAGAGAGAATGAAGAATACAATATATTCTTCAATTTCTTCCTTTGCTAATTTATTGGGAGGTTCTTCTTCTTCTGTTGCTGTTAAATGAGCATGACGCCTTTCGTTATTCTTCTTCTTATATTATTGTTTTCTTATTGGACAATTTTCGGCAATGTGTCATATCTTATCACATTGGTATTTGTTGGTCCAATCTCCTATCGTAAATTAGAGCTTATATTTTAATTGTCAATCTAGAATCCTAAGAATTAGAAGCACATAAAAAACCTATGGACTTAGAACTAAACTAGTTTAAAACATACTGTGCTTTGGAATTGAACCTAGAGCTATTTGAATGTTGTAAGCTCAAAAATACCAAACTACCTTACAAAAATTGTATTCATTAGAATTTTTAAACTCATCAACACCTGAAATATGAAATATTCTAAAACTTAAAATATTGAAATCATAAAAATCTACAGCATTGCTACTTTATTGTTGAAAGCAAGAAGACACTGAATTCTTTTACAAGAAGTCAATTCACAATGTTTTTAGATACTTCAACAACTAAGTATGTATTCTAATGAAAAATAGAGCTAGAAATGACCTAAATAAATTAAAAAAAAAATATACTACTTTCAATCAATCAAAACCTACTTGCATCACACAATCTAAAATTTAATTGTATTATAGTTTTAAAATCTTTAATAGAACACTACAGAAAATATAAAAACATACCAATACATAGTGATATAATAAATGAGTGCACAGGATTGGCAGAGTGGGACCTCTACTGCTTCTCTCACACACATAGGTAGGTTTACAGAACTCTTAACAATAAATTTGATCCCACAACATATGAATTTTAACACACACAACTATTCAAAGTCTTGAAGTCTTTATTTCAAATGCAGACCTTCACCATTCGCCGAATGTAAATTACATAAAAAGGTTCAAATATTTATACTGATTGTTTAAAACTATAAATTCTATAATCCTAGTAAAATATCAATGAAATCTCGCCATTATCCCTGATCTCATTCTCCATATCCACGAAAATAGGAAAATTCTCCGCAAAATCGAAACGGCCTTGTTTTTATTCTTCATGGAAACACAAGTGGTTGGACTTGATCAGGGTTGACTCGACACCTGTGAAACCTATTTCATGAAGCCGTTAGAAATTAATCCATCCTTGGACATCAAGGATTCTTCTGAGTGTTTCAGATCGTGCCCAACTATCCTGCAAATATCCAAATCTAGGAGCATTTACGGGAAGTTAGCAAATTCTGTAATTTTATTGAAATTTAGATTTAAATGATTTAAAAATTAAAAATTCAATTCATTAAGAGAAACAACAATTATACCTTAGTTTTTTGAATTTCAAGGTGTTACGGAGAGAAACTTCCTATGGATTGGGGGTACCACAACATACTGAATGACACCATAAATCAATCATTTCCAATATCCAAGAGAAATAAAGACATCTAACACTAAGGGATATGAATCATACCTTATTCCAAACGGTTGTTGTAGATCCTCGTTGAGCTTTTCCAATTATGCCTTTATTCCAAATTCCCTCTCAACAACAACAAATAAGACATGCATGTCATAACAAATTCAATGATCTGGAAGATTAGCAATGATCCTGAAACTAAACAGAAATCATACTGAGACGTGCATGATGTATCAATTAGGGAAACTCGATAGTAGGGACTCCTAGTCTCTTGGTGAAAATGACTGGTTTAGAACCTCCTTTGTCGTTTCATTCATGTATGCATCTTTACCTCTGAAATTTCTTCTAGATCGTTGATCTTTACATGACATTCATTCTGGGTCATTGATCTGGAGTTGACGAGAAATGAAAAATGACTTCTAGATTTCCCTTTGTCTTTTTGCATTTTTCTTTCATTCCACACCGTTGATCTGTGTAGGACTCATTGTTAGTCTTTGATCATCTGCGGAAAACTTCCATACTGTTGATCTGGCAGAAAATTAAAAGAGGACTTTCCACTTTTTGTAAAACACGATTATGAGTTTCCTGCTTCTGTATTTCCGCTTACGCCCTTCCACTTCCGCATTTTTCCGTAAAGTGGAAAATGAAACTTTAACTTTTGTGATGGAAAACTTTGAATTTTTCACTTCCTCCTTTTTGCTTCTGCACTTTTCCGGAAAGCGGACAATGGAACTTCAACTTTTCATGACCAAATTCTTAATATTCTCACTTTCGTATTTCCGCCCTTCTACTTTCTTTTGGACTGTTGATATTTGGAGAGAATGCTCTGGAACATTGATATGGAATATCATGGAAAGAGAAACTCGGAATTTCATCTTTTCATGCCCAAATTCTTAAGTTTTCCTCCTTCGCCTTTTCTCTTCCACACTTTTTCAAAAAAATGAAAAGCAAAACCTCAACTTTTCCCACTCAAATCCTTAAGTTTTTGCTTTTTGATATCCACCCCTTTTCTCTTTTCTATGTCATTGATCTGTGTAGGATCTCATTGAACCATTAGATCATTGCAAAATGCGGAAATCGGGACATGAACTTTCTTATGGCTGAGACTTAGCATTTCCCGGTTTTCGATATCCGACCTTTGCCCCTTTCCACACCATTGATCTGCACGTGAGTTTTTCTAACCATTGGATCTGGCGAATTGCGGAAGGTGGAAGTCAGACTTTACCATTTTTTTCCAATGCATTTTGTCTCTTCTGTTTTTGCCTTTCCCCTTTTGCCTTCAGCAGAAAATGGAATGCGAAAAAACCAACTTTATGACCAAATTTTGGGTATCTTCTCTCTTCTACTGTTATAGCTGATTTCACCACTCCAGGTGAATCACACTTTGTATGGCCTTCCCATGTCCCACTACAGACTCCTTAGACCCCTTGGACCATTTTTTGTCCTTTGATGTTTCCTTGATCATCCCTAAAAACATGTTTAAAATGATACATGTGACTTTTAAACCTATAATAGCATATATACGCAGGTTTGACCACTAAAACTGCGTACATCGGGATGTGTACAAAATCCAAATCCTTTTGGAGTTTTCCTTGACATGGATCATGAATCACTTGACTCCTGGCCTTCCCTATGCCTTGAGATCACTCGGATTCGACCTTTCATTACCCCTTTCAAAAGCTATATAAGGAACTCTATGGTACATTGAAGGCATATGAGAGAATTGAGAGCAAAGAAACTATAGTCCATTGTTGCTGGAACTTATGCTTGAGTCTACATCCCTTTGTCCCTTCGAGCACTTTTGTGTTCTTCCCAAGATTGTGTTTTGCTTGTGAGCTTGCTATCGAGAGATGGAGGATTGAGGTGGTGGAGGCCCAAGTGGGGGATTCAGTTTCTCCGATTCGCAGATGTGCCGACAGAGGTTGTATCTATTGTAATCTCTGATTTATATTAATAGAAATGTCTTTTCCTATCCAATAATGTGTGTTTAAATGAATATTTTATCCATGGGATGTTTTCAAATGCTTATACATTGTTGATTATATATGCTAGAATAAATCTAACACCATGATATATAGAATTCTTGTATTGTTTACTTGTTGTTGAGGAAGTAATTTATCAATTCAAGCTAAAGTTGTAAATCTCAACGGGGATCTAATTCAACTACCCGGAATAAGGTACAAGGTCTGATCCTTTAGTGTTAGACATTTATTTTCTATTCCATATAGGAAAGGATTGATTTCTAGAGTCAAGCTATCTGTTGTGGTACCCCAATCCATAGGAATTTCTCTCCATAACAGAATTGGTGACTCCGCTGGGGAGTTCCAAGTAGTTGTCCTTTGGGGGTTGTTCTATCGGCATTCAATGACTTTGAATTGCTCTCTCTCTCTTGTTTCTGTGTCGAGTCTGGGAGCATGTTTTCCTGGTAGTGTCTGATTGGTGTGAAGTTTGTCTTATCTTGTCTGTTTGCCTTGATTTTTATGCACCTTTCTTCCTGTACGCGAGTGTTTAACTCACAGTCGCGTATACACACAGGTTTCTTTGCAATTTCTGCGTATACACACGGGTTTACTGTGAACAATCATGTATGCCCTTATTTTTTCCTTTTTGTGGAAGTTAAATGGTTGTTGGGTGAATTTTGATGATTGCTAAGTCTCCTTTGACAGTGCCTGAGTCTGTTTATACCTCTGTTTCTAACCAGAGATGTTTTTTTTAGGCTAAATTTTTATTCTTTTTTTAAGAAAGTTCTTGTCATGGCATTTTTTATTTTTTGTTTGGGATTAGTACATTAGATTTATTTTACCTTAGTGCTTTGCTTGAGTGTTATTTGAGTGTGCTTGCAGAGTTTGGGGGTTGTAGAATCATTCTTTTGCTTTTTGTATCTCATTTTATTTCAAAAAATCCAAAAATATTTGCTTATCATCAGGCATTGCATTTTGCATTTTGCATTGTACTCGCACTACATTTGCTTTGGAGTATTAGTTAGGATTTCATATAGGAAAACTTGCATTCATCATTTGAATAAAAATTGTGCATTTCACGTAGTAGCATACCTTGTTTTCATGGACGCAATGCATTTGCATTGATTATTAGTTGTGCATTTTACTTCATGTTGTGTCATAACACCATTAGTTGCACGACCATATCCCTCTTTTGAGTAATAAAGCCAATTAAAATCAATGCTTAATTAAAATGAACTACACTCTTTTCTTTTATAGGGTGTACCAACAAGATTAGGTTTTAGGATCTTGGAATAGTTCATTGTGAGTAAATTCTTGAAGATCACTAGACAACAACATGTATGTGTCTGTCCAGGTGAGTGTGTGAAATCCTTGGTATAACCAGTGTTTCTCAGGATCCTCCTCTCAAAAGGGAGATAAGCACGAGGCAGTGTGAGCAGTTATTGATTGGTATGACCCCTAGTCATAACTGAGTAGCACCAGAGATATTTCCAGGATTGTATTCGTATCTGGGGGCTCTTTCAAGAGTTTCGAGATTTGCTACCCTGCCCATATGGTCAATCCCACCTACGATTGTCCACCTAAGCATTAATTATATTGAGGTGGCCTTAGTGGCCTTACCTAGGATATCAAGGGGGTACTTTGTAGGGGTTATTCTGCAGGTGTCCCGGGCAGGTTGGGGTTAGATAGCACAGTCGCTTTACGTGTTGAAGTTGAGGGCCACAATAATTGGTTACATACCTCTGCTTGTTGTGTATGGGAGTCTCAAGCCTCTCCTAGGAGAGACATACCTACTTCATTCGGGAGCTCACTTATCATACCCTGGATTGCTTGCATTTGGTTTTGTATTTTATTAGTGATTGCTCTGTGCATGATAGCTTGCCTAGGGTTTGCGTAAATAGAGAGTCTTTTATATTTTTTTTGAGTCATTGTGGATTCAGGTATGGATCCTCACCATTCTCGTCGTTTAGCAGGAATTATACCTTCTACATTTCCTCCTCCTTTGGGAGAGAGACCTAGACAATCCAGGCGGATTACTTCACACATTGATTCACACACCATGGGAGACGATATAGAAGGTATTCCTGAACCACCTTCTCCCATTTGTGTAGACGATGGGGAGTTTACTCCTACTTATGATCCTTCACCCAACTTGGTTGAGTTAGGTCCTATGATTTCTGAGATAGGAACCTTTAACGATATACCTACTCACTCTAGGTTTGATTCCCCACTGACGCATTACTGATATGGAATGCGGGAGGATGCCGAGACTCATTTTGAACCCACCAGCACTAGCTATGGTAGTTATGGTATGTCTGGTTTTCCCACACATGATTTGGCATTTCATGTCGAATCGGAGTTCGAGCATAACACTATTCCTGGGGGAACTCTCATTCCTTACCATGCGGAGAGGTTTGGGATCACTAGTCACATTGCACCTTCCATCCCGGTGGTGGAAGTTACATCACATATTCCTCCTAGGTCTAGGGTTAGTGATCCTATTAGGATACCATATCCGAGACGAGTGACTATAGGGAATAGCACGTACTTAATCACACAGATCCCTTCTTCCTCTGTTCCTAGTTCTTCAAATGTTCACCCTCCACCTTATTCATGTGGTCCTTCAGGCCGAAACATTGCAATGAGTTATGTCCATACTACAGTTACTAGACCGGTTGTGTCTCAGCTTCATGTACCGCCCATTGTTTCAGGAGGTCATGCTCATACTTCTAGAGGTCACATTCCTAGTTTTGGGATGTATATTCCTACTTCTGGAGTGTATATTCCTACTTACGGAGTGTCTCATGCGACATCTCATGCGATGAATTATGGACCCTATTATGGGACATAGTATGGGCAGGGTTCTTCACCTTATGGGGTCGAGTATCAACAACCTACTTATTCTTTGAACTACGGCTTTGTAGCTCCTAATAGTCAAGGTCCACCACATTATGGTGCTTCCATGCAACCCTATATGGGTCAAACAGGAGGAGGGCACTATGGCTGTAGAAATTTAGGCCTGCAGTAGATTAATTTCACCCACAACAATTAACAATTGATCATGCAAAATTATCAACAATGGAGACTGAATATGGAGCTGTAACACAAAATTATATTAACTGAGTGTACAATAGACAACCCTGTAATAACATAGGCTGCTGAATATATAGAATACATGAGCAAATTGAATGCATAAGGAAGCATCCAAATCTAGCATAAAGCAGGCTTACCCAAAATAGGCAAATCCCCCATAGGTGTAAAAAGATGATCCCAAATCTATCAAGGACCCCACGAATTAGAAAGGGCGCATGGGAAAGCTAAAGAGTGGTCAAATGGCAGCTCATATATGCTTTTGCATGGAGGAAAGAGTGGAGGAGGAAGAGGCAACAAAGCTGATTCACCTCACCTAGTCTTGCTTTCCTATGTGCCTTAAAACACTGAAAAAGCAGGGAATAAAGCAGAAAAAGTAGATGGGCACCTAGGAGGCTAGGAATAAAGCAGATTTTATTCCTAAGGCTTTCCCAAGCACTCCATAGTCAATAATGGCAACTTTGACCTCTATGGATAGGCAATTATCAACTTGCACATGGTGGGACTCATGGACTAGGCAAATAAGACAAAATAAATGAATTAATGT
>LPNX010116036.1:1694341-1724071 GCA_001517045.1 Pseudotsuga menziesii
GTGCCCTGCTCGCGCTTATGAGCTTGATGCCGGATTCCACACTTTTAGCTCATTGTATAAGCCCTCATCTTTGTTCTCATCACCCCTTGTATCATTTATCCTTTGCAACTTGACACCCTTTACCCCGAGGAGACCTTCCCCGAGTGTCCTTATCTTTCTCACTTTCCTTGCATTATGCATAGGTTTGTTCCTTGCGCTTGGAACTAGTTTCTCCTGCTTATGACACTCGTCTCCTCGCATTTAGAGCATTCTTTCTGTTCTCCTTCGAGCTCGTTAAAAACAGTAAGGAGGCTGTGAGTTGACTTTTCCGGACTCGTTAAAAATTCATGGGAAAGATTATGAGTTTCTTTAGGCTCAGGTCTGACTCCTCAAAATAGACTTGACTGCTGAGTAAACTTGTCCGTTCAGGCTCGTTAAGAATATGTGAATGGGCATCCACATTGGTGGTAGGTTATCTCTTTCTCGAACCATGTGGAATAATATGAGAAAGGATCACTCTCTTTTCTACTGGATTGAGAAGAGTATTCTCAGGCATAGGTTTATCTCTTTTCTGGACCTGAGGGACTAAATTTACGGAAAAGGAACCCTCGGTATGAGCTTAGTTTTCTCTTTTTCATGCTCTGGACCAAAACATGAAAAAGATTCCGAGTGTACTTTATGTCTTTGTCATGCTCGTTAAACCCTAAAGAACAAAGCATCGAGTTTATTGTTGTAAGCCCCATTTCTCGTAATCAAATGGATCTTTCCGAGTGATCTTGCCTTCCTTCACACTCGTAAAACTCAGGCTTTATATGCTGCTTTTGAAGGAGCATTGGGTAGGTGGTAATTTAACCTTTTCGGACCTTCCTGACTAATTACGAAAAAGGTGTGCCTTTTCTTCTTTGGAAGTTAAGAGAGTTCTTCTGTTGTTTGTTTTATACTTTTTCGGCCTCAGGAGACTAAATTGTACGAAAAAGGACCCCCCTGGAGTCTTCTTTGGAGTTTTCAAACTCTCTAAACTATGAAAACACCTTCGAGCATGTACTAGTTTGGGCTCGTAAAATCCATGAATTAGTGCCTTATCAAGCATTCTTCTTTCTTTTCTTCGATCTTGTCAAAAAAAGGAAGATGGTCCCAAGTTTGCTTTCTTGGACTCGTTAAACTTTTACAAGAAAGAAGGGAAGGGGAAGGTTTATTTCCATGTCTTTTTACATCATGGCAGAAAGTCTTGTTTCCTTGAACAAAGCACCATTTTTGAGTCTATCAACCGTTGGGTCCTAGTCTTTTGACTTTATCCTGATTCAGAGTTTTCTTACTCCTCCAGTTGGTCTCTTTTCCTATTATATGGGGAATCTATCAATGTCTCCTACATTGCAAATTTGTTTTGTTGATCCTTTCGTGTCAAAAGCTGCCTAAGTCACTTTTGTGTCGTGCTCACTGTTCAAGGATTAAACCTTTGTCGGCCATTCTGTAGTTTCCTTGACCTTTTGTGTCGGCCATTCCCTAGTATTAGTTCATTACATCATGTCTTCAGCGGTCCTTTTTGTGACATTCAATACCATTTCCAGATCCAATTAGTCTTTGACTTACCTCGTGTTGGATGATGAAGGATGCCTTAATCCCTTCCTTCCAACGGATCTCTTCCTATCGACTGTAACACATCTTTCTCTGGGAATGAGATTTAGATTTTTATGACAATACCTTGGGAATTGTTGTCCTCAATGGCAATTTCCCTCGCTATTGGATAGTGGGAATACCTTCATGTCTCCTGCTCGATGGATTCTTCAAGTGTTCGACCTCAAGTCCTTGTAATCACACTTGTTAGAATGTACTAGGTACCTTGGGAACCATTTTCATTAATGGTGGTTTCCCTCGCATTTGTTAACGGTTCTCATTATTGACCAGTAATCAAACGGTTTCCTCCATGTTCGACTTCAGCTCCTTTATTCGCATGGTTAGGATTCGTACCTTTTTTGGGCGGTTTAGATTGAAGACCTTGGGCCCACAGTAGCATTGTCATTTTGCTATTGCCCAAGTTGTGCAAGACATTGTTATACTTTATATGACTTTTTGCTGAGACATAGATCCACCTTGTATTTTTGTGGCTATGATCGATTGTTGAGCATGGATCCACCTTGTTCATTTTTGGCCATGGCTCCTTTAGATTTGATATGGCACCTTTTTGCATATTGAGTGACGATGATAGTTTCATCAGTTATACATATGTTGGATCCACCTTTATCTTTATGGCGATGTTTTGTCCATGGACGTGTATGTCCCAGAGATCAGTTTTTATGACATTTATCTCTCTTTCAGGTACCTTCACTCGAGCCTTTCGATCTTGGATTCTTTGCTCTCTCTCCATACGCAGTTGTTTCCTTTATAATGTATTTCGGCTATCATCTTCCCCTCTAACCTCACACATTAGGGGGCATCTGTTATACACCAGAATGGAACCTCTCCATCCGAGTGTCAAATTTCCTTATGTTGGCACACAAAAGGACACTTATGGATTGAGGTTTTCCTAGAATACTATAGCTTGGCTTATTATGAAATACATTCTACCTCTATCTAGCTAATTACTTTTCCACATTTGCCATGTTAGGATGTATGCGCGACTCTCTCTATTGACAACTCGTGAGTCTCCCTTGTAGCAGGTCGTGAATCCTTGTATTCACGGGTTGCTCTTCTATATAGTCGCACATCATTCGCGGGTTGCTCTATTGTGGACCCGCGAATGTATTTCTTAACATTTAAATATTAAAACATGCGTTAACTGGAGATTAGTTATGTCATGTAACTTCATTTCCTTAACTGCTGTAACTTCTCTAACCTTCAAACTACCTTATTTCACCCATATAAATAGAAGTAGGAGAAGACATGGGAGGGACTTGGAATTTTATGCATTGTTATGCTGGAGAAATTGGAACTCCCTTTGCCTACACCTTTGCCCTAGGAGCTTTCCCTTGTGTTGCAGAGCTTGGAGGCTGAGTTCTTTGGAGAAGAGAAATAGCAGATCTAGATCAAGGTTTTGTGAGGTTCCAAACTTGAAGAGAAGGTATACTTGTACTTGTTTTCAATATTAATAAAGATGTGATGTCCTTATTCTTCCCAAATCATTGTTCAATGTGTGATTGAATCTCTGTTTATGATCATATTATAATTTTATTCAGATCATTGTTTCATATTTATTTGATAATCATTGTCTTATATATGGTCATAATGGTTTGAGGAAGGTATAACTTGTTTTGTAGGTCTCTTGGAGCGAGGGGAGCAAGAAGAGGATTGAAGAGAAATCTTGGACCAGCCTTCAGTTATTCAGGTGTGGACCTTTCTCATCTCTGATCTTGCTTATATATGCTTGCTGAACATTGTGCATCTCTCTTTCAACCCCAGTACGTTGATGGCCTCTTAAACCCTAGCCATAGGACACTTTCCTTTACAACACAATCTGGTGGTGATCAAGATCTGCTGGAGGTTAGGGTTCATGGTTTCATTAACATGGTATGTGCTATGAAATTTGTGACCCATGTGAAAGATTATGGTTCATCGGAACCCATCCCCGGCAAAGAGCCTAATCCACCAGGGTCCCCTTTGCATATTGAGAAACCTATGGATAAACCTGAAGCTGCACCTCACATTCCTAAGGGAGTCCTTAAGCATTCGGGGCACAATCCTAATGCCCGAGCCACCTAGAACTATTCAGTTGTCGAGGATTTGGGCCACACTTCTTGTGCGATGTCTGCATTGGAAGTGCTTCATAGTTGTCCCTTGCAAAGGAAGGCGTTGCTTTCTGCCCTTTGTGTGAACGATGATGATTCTTAATTCATGATTAAATTTGAAACCGCAGGACTTCAGCCTCGCTTGCCTCACTATGTGTCTTTTTTTATTCATGTAGAATGTCTTAATATGACCATCAAGCACACTGTGATTGACGAAGGCGTTGTCGCTTCTGTGATGTGTTTATTGTGTTGGAAGGGTTTAGGTTCCCTTGAGCTATCTATATCAATGACCATGTTAACTACATTCGATGGGAGATCGTTTAGGCTACACGACATTCTTCCTTCCCTTAAAGTCCATTTGGGAGGGAAGACCATTGCGATAGAGGTTGAGGTGGTCGATGCGCCCTTTGACTACAATCTCTTGCTAGGTAGGAACTGGATGTACAATATGCAAGCCATTTCTTCTTCCCTATTTCGTGTTGTATGCTTTCCACATAATGAGAAGATAGTCACAATTGATCAAATGACATTCAAGAATCCATCTGTTACCGCATCTTTGGCAGCTTCGATCGCGATCGTTGAGCACTCTCAGCCGACAACTGGGAGTGTGGGTGTAGGAAGGTATCCATCCCTCATGGGAATATTTAGTTGTCCTACACCGATTCTTATGATAGGATCTAGTTCCGATGAGGCTTTGACATCTATGAGATCGATGTATTTTCGCAGGAGTCATATGGAAGATCCTTGGATTATTCCTACACTGAGTACTCCTAGTGATCCCATTGTGACGGATGTGCAATTGCCTACAACTATGATAGCTTATCAAGCTAATCTCAAGTGTGTTGCAGAGCCTAGTCCTTCCTCTTCATGGACAGAGGAGGAGTACCCTTATGTGCTGCCAGCATGGGCAGTGCAGTCTTCTCACACGGACGATTGCCTTGATATGGTTTTCCCTTCAGATGAAGCGATTATTGAGGCTATGTCAGGAGTTGCGATGCCATGGGAGGAACTCCATCATAGATCATACTTTCTTCCCGAGCATGACTGCTTGGAACGTGAGGACTTTAGGGAGGTTATTACTGTGAGAGTTGGTAGTCCCATGGCTTCATTAAGATCTCCTAGTCAGATGGCTGACGGAAACATGGTGAACATATTATCAATGATTCCTATCAACATCTCTCACGATGCTGGCAGGATAGAGAATGTCTATATTGGGGCAGAATGTTCCCATGCTGAGATTCTAGAATACACAGAGCTATTTAAAGAATTTCGTGATATTTTTGCGTGTTCTTACGACGAAATGCCAGGTATCAACTGTCATATTGTCGAGCACAAGATTAAGACTTATCCCAACGCTAAGCCTGTTCGAGAACATTTGTGTTTGGTGAATCCTAGGAAAGCACCCGTGATTAAGGCAGAGATAGAAAAGCTGTTAAAATCCGGTTTTATCTATCCCATTCCCTTGATGGAGTGGGTTTCAAACCCCGTTCTGGTGGATAAGAAGTAGGGAGCGATCCGCATATGTACTGATTTCTGTGATTTAAATCGTGCCTGTCCTAAGGACAATTTTCCCAGACCATTTATTGATCATATTTTGGATGATTGTGCAGGTAGCGAGGTTTTTTCCTTTATGGACAGCTTTTCCGGGTATAATCAAATACAAATTAAACCTGAGGACCAACATAAGACTGCATTTATTTGTCCTTGGAGAACATTTGCATATCGAAAAATGCCTTTCATCCTTAAAAAAAATGGAGCTACATTTTAGCGGGAAATGACCTTGATCTTCCACGATCTCAAATCGATCATCGAAGTATTTTTGGATGACCTTGCTGCTCATTCTCATATGGGAATGCGTCATCCCTATCACTTGAGATTGGTATTCGAAAGATGTCGCCACTATTTGGTTAGATTAAATCCTCATAAGTGCATCTTTTGTGTGAAGTTAGGTCATTTGTTAGGATTCATTGTTTCTAAAGAGGGTATAAGAGCCAACCCTTTGAAGGTTGAGGCAATACTTCAGTTTTCTCCCCCAAATAATATTTGTCATCTTCAATGTTTGCAAGGCATGGAAAACTTCTTAAGAAGATTTGTTGTCAACTTTGCCAATTTGACTAGAGGCTTCATGCGTCTATTGAAGAAGGACACCCCCTTTTGTGGAAATCGAACCCAGGTGTTAGAACAATTACACTCACAACAATTGCCAATTACACATGCAAATTACTCACAAAGGAGACTGAATATGGAGCAGAACACTAATCTATATTGAATAAGTGTACAATAGCCAAACCTGTGAAGTCATAGGCTGCCATAATAAATAATTACATGAGAGATTCGAATGCATAAGGATGCCATTCAAATTTGGTCAAAAACAGTCTTACTAAATCTAAGCAAATCCCCCATAGGTGCATAAAGCAGTTTCCAAAACTATCTAGGACCTCACGAATTGGAAAAATCAATTAGGAAAGCTAATAGGTGATGGAAGGACAAATCATACATGATTTTCTTAGGAGAAAATGGTGGAGGATGATGAGGACAAAAAACAAGTTAACTTCACCTAGTCAAACTTTCCCAATTGCATTAAAACTCATAAAAAGCAGGCAATAAAGCAAAAAAAGCAGACATGTGCTAGGGAGGCCAGGAATAAACCAGATTTGATTCCAATAGGTTTCCCAAGTGCTCCATGACTCAAATTTAGCAAGTTTGACCACTATGTATGTGTGGAGGACAACTTGCATAAGGTGGAATATGGAAACTAGGCAAATAAGACAAAAATTGGATTAATTAATGTCGAAGGTAGCTAACTATGGGTTGATTATTCTAAAACCCCCCCTTAAGCCTAAATTATGAGTAAAATATCAGAAAATTATAGGGCCTAGAAACAAGGCTTAGTCACCCTTTACATACTGCATGTCCATTTAACCAAGGAAAGAGGCAAAAACCTAGCAGGAAAAATCCTCCCTTAAACATGGATAGTAAAATTTTTTTTGGAAATATTGTCATCACTCATGCTTCACAGCATGATCAGCAATCCCCAGCAGTGATTTGAGATTGCTGAATGTCTTCTCACAAAAAAATTTGGTGAAGATATCTACTTCTTGTTCTGAAGATGAACAGAAAAGTAGGTGAATGGTGCCATCATGCACAAGCCGTCTGATGTAATGCATATGGATCTCAATGTGTTTGGTTCTCTATTTCTGAACTGGATCATTGTAGATTTGAATGGTACTTTGATTATCACAATAGACAGTATTTGATTATTCTGATTCAAATCCACACTCACCAAGTAACCCTTGCAACCATAAACATTGAGTTGTTGCATTTACAACTCCTCTGTACTCTGCTTCTGTAGATGAGAGTGCAATGGCACTTTGTTTCTTGCTTGACCAGCTGATTGGCCCTTCAGCAAGCATGAACACATATCCTAATGTTGACTTTCAATATGTGTTGTCACCTTCCCAATCACTGTCAGTAAACCCAATCAATTCAATATCAGATTTAGCTTTGTAGAAGATCCCATGAGTCCTTGTTCCCTGAACAAAGTTAAGGATCCTTTTGGCTACTCTCCAATGGATATCATGAGGCTGATCCATGTATCTTGAAGCCACACTTACTGCATAAGAAATATCAGGTCGAGTATGTGTAATATACAACAAACATCCAATCAATTTCCTATACAATGTATTGTTTACCATAGGTGAATAATCAGCTTCTTCAAGCTTAACTCCTGAAAGGAAAGGAGTCTTGCTTGGCTTGCAATCCTTCATATTGAATTTGTTCAGAAAATCCAAGGCATACTTGGACTGATTTAATTTGATTCCTTCTTTGGTTTGAGCAATCTCGAGCCCCAAGAATTGGCTCAATAAGCCCAAATCTGTCATTGAGAAGGAATGGTTCATTGCATCCTTCAAGGAGGCAATTTCATCCTTTGAGATTCCTGTAATGAGAAGGTCATCAACATACAAAACAATTATCATTAATGAACCATGAATCAGCTTCAAACAGACATTTGGATCTGACTTGCATCAAACAATATTCAGTGATAACAGAAAGCTATCAATCTTGGCATACCAAGCCCCGGGGGCTTGCTTAAGCCCATACAATGACTTATTTAGCCTGCACACAAGAGATGGGTTAGTATAAAATCCTTGAGGATGCTGAATGTAAATATCTTTAGTGGGATCTACATTCAGGAAAGCACACTTCACATCCATGTGGTGTACCTCCCACTGCTTTGAAGTTGCAATCGCTAAGGCTAGCCTGATGGAGTCCATCTTTGCCACTGGTGGAAAGGTCTCATTGTAGTCTATGCCATGTACCTATGAGTAGCCCTTGGCTACCAATATGGACTTGTATTTCAGAGGTGAACCATCAGCAGAAAATTTGGTTTTGTACACCCACTTACACTGAACTAGCTTCCTCCCTGGGGGAAGATCAACCAGCTCCCAAGTGTTGTTCTTCTGGAGTGAGATGAACTCTTCTTTCATGGCTGTTTTCCATCTTGGATCATTTTCTACATATTAATATGTCTGTGGGTCTAATTCAACCATTAGATATCATTCCTCTGCAAACATAGGATCTTTCATGCACAGATCACTCTCAAACTGAGATCTAGTCCTCCTAGGATCATTAGGATTTCCAGCTAGTTCTCCAGCTACATGAATTGTATTTGCTGACCATTTTGGTATTGTAGGAATGTTAGGATATGAAATTAAATCATCATTATCAGACATATCATAATCATCATGTTCAACTATCTCTTCACTTACATTCAGAGGTTCTGGTGGTGAAGAGAATTCTCCAACTTCCACTGCTGTTAGGGGCTCTTCTTGAAAATGAACACACCTTTCAATGAAGTATTTGTTTGTGCTCAAATTTATCAGCTTGTACCCTTTTGAATCTTCATAGTATCCAACAAATAGACACTCTTGTCTTTGGGGCTGCAAATGCTTCCTCTTTACTGTTGGAATTCTAGCCCAAGCCCTTGAGCCAAAAATCCTGAAATGGGTCACATCTGGCTTGTGCCCACTCCATGCTTCAAAAGGAGTCATACCATAAATTTGTTTATGAGGTACCCTATTCTATATATATGCTGCAAATTTTATAGCTTCGGCCCAAAACTTTGGTGGCAAAGTCTTATCCTCCATCATGCAGGTTGTCATCTCTTTGAGTGATATGTTCTTCCTCTCAGCAACACCATTCTGCTGTGGTGTGTAAGGGATAGAATGCTGCATATGAATACCTGTATCTACACAATATTGAATGAAATTAGACTTGACATGCTCACCACAATTCTCATATATGAGGACCCTAAGTTTCTCCCAGACTGGTTTTCAACCAAAGCCTTAAAGACTTTGAAGAGGCCAAAAACTTCAGACTTGTGTTTCAGGAAGTAAAACCAGCAATACCTGGAAAATTCATCTATGAATGTCAATGCATATTTGTCTTGACTCATTTACATATGAGGAAATGGGCCAGCAACATCATTGTGGATCAACTCAAGAGGTGCGGAGGTTCTCTCATGACTAGCTTTCTCAAATTTATGCTCTGGGTGTTTTCCTAAGATGCAACCTTGACAGACTCCTTTGGAAAACTTAATCTTTGGTAACCCTATGACCATTTAGTTTTCAATAAGATTAGAAATATACTTGTAATTTAGGTGGCCAAATATTTCATGCCAAATCTTGCTTGCCTCATTAGCATGAATCAGAAGAGCAGAGGGGTTTGAGTAGGGTAGGAAGTGTGAGAACATGTATACCTTTGAAGTATGATTTGCAACTCCTTTTGCAATGGATTTACTACTTGAGATATCTATGATATCAACTTCATTAGGGGAGAATATGAACTTATTTGGAGACCCTGTGTGGTTCATATGATACACTGATAAGAGGTTAGAGGCAAGACCTAGAACATACAACACATTGCTAAACTTACCATGGTCAAGATCAATCCTCCCTTTGCCCAAAATTTCAGTGAGAGAATCATCTCCTAGTACAATTGGTGGACCTTTCAACATGTCAAGTGAGGTCAATGCCTCCTTGGTCGAAACCATGTGTCTTGAAGCTCCAGAATCAATGATGAAACTAGGTGAGCTTGATGTTCCAGCAACCAATGCATGAACTCTCTCTCTCTCTCTCTGTTTTCTGAATTTGATCCTCCTTCCCTCTTCTTTGAGTTGTCTAGAAGGGAGATGCCATTCTTCTCCAGGAGTTGGGTCAGCATGTCTATTTGATTCTTCATGTAGGAGCTTTCAGAATTATTTACCTTACTGCAGTATGCACACTTGCTCATTTCTCCTTTGTTCTTCTTCTTCTAGGGGTTCTTCTTGGAACCTTGAGGCTCCTTTGGAGACTTGTTCTTGTCTCTCTTTTGCTCAGGTGGATTCTTAGATTTCTTCTTGCTTTTTGAATCCACCCTCAAATCTTCAGCAACCAGAGATTGGTCTTTGGATGGTTTGATGATGCCCATCATCACCAATTTATCTTGTTCTTGTGTGAGAGATTCCATGAAATCTGCAAAGCTAGGTATTTTCCAGGCTTGAGCTGTCAACTTTGTGGCATAGAAGGTTGAAACAAACACTGAATAGTCAGGGCCAAGCTTCGATAGTATGTCCAAAACTAGTTGCTTATCCTTCTTTTCTATCCCGCATTGTTTTAGCTGCAAAACAAGTGCTTTGAACTTGGAAAAATAGAGTTGCAGGGATTCAAAGCTATTGGGACTCAGGGAGATCAATTCATTTTCAATTTGATGTCCCCTCATATCATCTATCTTACCAAAAATATCAAAAATATTCTCCCATATTTCATTTGGTGATGTTAATCCATCAAGATGGAAAAGGAGGTCTCAGGATATGCTCAGACACAACAGACCATAGGCCTCATCCCTCCTGTTGTGCCATTTAATCTTCTCTACAACTACATTGGGATCTGATTCTATTGCCATAGTCACTCTGTAGAGGCCTTTCGCTCTCAATAGTATCTCCATCTCTGCTTTCCATTCAAATAAGTTAAATGGAGTCAAGATGATCTTCTGAGATTGATCCATAGCTCAGAAATTGTCCCTTCAGTCAACAGAATGTTCCCAGTCAATGATGTCAAACCTACAATAACAAATTGGAAGGAGAGAAATCGATCTACAAAGGCTCTGATACCGTGTGGAAATTTAACCCAGGTGTTAAAACAATTACACTCACAACAATTGCCAATTACACATGCAAATTACTCACAAAGGAGAATGAATATGGCGTAGAACACTAATCTGTATTGAATAAGTGTACAATAGCCAACCCTATGAATTCACAGGATGCCACAATAAATAATTACATGAGAGATTCGAATGCATAAGGATTCCATTCGAATTTGGTCAAATCAGGCTTACTAAATCTAAGCAAATCCCCCATAGGCGCATAAAGTAGTTTCCAAAACTGTCTAGGAGATCATGAATTGGAAAAATAAATTAGGCAAGCTAATAGGTGATGGAATGAAAAATCATACATGATTTTCTTAGGAGAAAAGGGTGGAGGATGATGAGGACAAAAAACAAGTTAACTTCACCTAGTCAAACTTTCCCAATTGCCTTAAAACTCAGAAAAAGCAGGAAATAAAGAAGAAAAAGTAGACATGCGCTAGGGAGGCCAAGAATAAAGAAGATTTGATTCCAAGAGGTTTCCCAAGAACTCCATGACTCAAATTTAGCAATTTTGACCACTATGGATGTGTGGAGGACAACTTGCATAAGGTGGAATATGGAAACTAGGCAAATAAGATTAAAAAAATGGATTAATTAATGTCTAAGGTAGCTAACAATGGGTTGATTATTATAACACCTTTTGTTGGGATGAGTGAGCCCAGGAGTCCTTTGATGCACTCAAGCGAGCCCTAGCATCGGGGTCGGTGATTAGTCCCCCAGACTATAGCTGTGATTTTCTATTATATGTGGTCGCGTCCATGGAGACGATTGGTATGGTTTTGGTTCAAGAGGATGAGGATCTCCAAGAGCATGTCATATACTATCTGATCCAGAACCTTATTGAAGTAGAGATTCATTATTCTCATGTCAAGAAGCTTGCTTTAGCTACTGTACATGTGGTTCATCGGTTGAGACATTATATTCTCCTTCACCAAACCTTGGTTGTAGCCCATGTCAATCCATTTCAATTTTCCCTCACTCGAAGAATGATTGGGGGAAAATATAATAAATGGATTTTCATTCTGCAATAATTCGATCTTGAATTTGTTTTGGCAAATTCGAAGAAGTCTTTAATTTTTGCAGAGCTTATATCGGATTTCCTGAGTGAGGCTAAGGAGTTGGTTTGTGAAGATACGTTTGTCGATGAACACATCTTCTTAATCTCAACTTTAGATCCATGGTATGGGGATATCATAATATATTTACAAACATTGAATACCCCTACTCACCTCTCACGAGATGAACGACGATGATTACATCACGTCTCTAAGAACGACCTCATAGTGGATAACACTTTGTACCGCCATGGGGTAGATTCCATTTTACGATGTTGGTTAACTCATGAAGAGGCTGAGGTAGTGCTGAATGATTTCCAGGGAGGGGTGTGTGGTGATCATTTATCTGGGCTTTCTACATCTCAAAAGATCTTAAGAGCAGGTTATTTCTTGCCTTCGATCTTTAAGGATTGTGTAAATGCGGTCAAGAGGTGCCACCCTTGCCAAGTGTTCACACATAATATGTGCTCAAAACTTGTCCCTTTACATCCCATTATCACTGCTAGTCCCTTCACTAAGTGGGGGCTCAATTTTATGGATTGCAACCCAGCTTTAGCTAGGGGGCACCATCATATTATAGTGGCTATTGATTACTTCATGAAATGGGCTGAGGCTATGCCTACAATTAAATCCGATGCTGAGACAGTCGCCCACTTCGTATTCAACCAAATTATTACTCGGTTCGGAATTCTGAAAGAGCTTGTCATTGACCATGGCTTGCACTTTCAGAATCGTATAATGGAAGAGTTGGCATCAAAGTTAGGGTACAAGCAAGAGAATTCCTCCTCTTACTACCCTCAAGCAAATGGATGGGTAGAAGCAGTGAATAAATCACTCAAATCCATTCTCCAATGAACCATTGCACAAAGCAAGAATAATTGGCACATCATGTTATATCCTGCTTTGTGGGAATATAGAACCGCTGTTAAGACTGCCATAGGTTTTTCTCCATATCAACTTGTACATGGGGTGGAGTCAATATTGCCAGTTGAATGGGAGATTCCTTATTTGAAGCTAGCTGTAGAACTCTTACCAGAAACTTCACCATTGGAGGAGCGTTTGGTGCACCTTAAGCAACTTGATGAGCAGCGTCGAGATGCCTTGGTGGCTCTAGAGGTAAATAAACATTGCGTAAAGGTCCAGTATGATAAGTCTGTCCATCCAAGGAGGTTTAGTGAGGGATACTTGGTCCTTTTGTGGGATCAACCGAAAGAACCCTTGGGCACAGGAAAACTTAATCCCATGTGGTGTGGTCCCTACATGGTCAAACATGTCTTAGAGAAGGGTGCTTACGAGTTAGTGGATTACAAGGGAACGTCCTTGGAGGATCCTAGAAATGGGCTCTATCTCAAGAAATACTATGCATGATTTTCAGCCAAGGTTGGTTATTGTATATTATTATACAGTTTTGCATAGTTAGGTATTTTTCTTATCGTGATTGGGTTTGTGATTAGTTTCCATTTATTTTGGTAGATGTCAATGGAATCTTCCACCTACATAGGATTCGCGGATGGTGCGAGCCGTCACACTCAACACTCAACCCCTACTGCTTGGGTGATTTATACTCCTATGGGTCAGGTACTGTCTTTAGGAGGCCTATGTCTGTGGCCATCTTCCAACAATGTTGCATAATATAGAGCCGTTATTGAGCTTCTATGGGATGCCATTTCACATGGCGTTCTCTCTCTTGAGGTACATCTTGATTCGGAGTTAGTAGTGTCATAGCTTAATGGTTTGTACCATGTTAGAGATCTGACATTACTAAGAAGATTCTTACGTGTGAGATTATTAGAATGACAATTTGACAATATAACATACATACACATTCCAAGAATTAATAATAAAGTTGGTGACTCATATGCTAACTACGTGTTAGATTGACATTTGTTTCATTCACAATAAATTCATCACAAACACAATTTTTACACATGTAAATAAATAAGCCGATCACCATAAAAAAATTTATATATAAACATCCAAAATGTCATAATACATAGTGTCATGATACAAAATTGGGGCTCTCAAGCCATGAACATATAATACATGGTAGTACAAAATGTATAGAATTCCAGGTATCTAATCATGTGGAGGAGGATGAGGGTTGTGATCATGGAAGGTCACTATAGCTCTAGCTAGCTGTCGGAATAATCGCACCCATGCTCGTGGTACACCCACCACCTGGCACTGCATAGCCTCAGGAAAGTCCTCGACTTGCACCATGGGAACCCTATGTGTCAACCTCACAAAATTGGTATGAAGGATTTGGAGCATCTGCTCCGCATCCACACCCATGATATCATCTCCTCTTCCCCTCCATCTGTGATGAGAGAAGCCTTTCGGCCGCAATGGTCCCACATCTGCACACAAATGGTAGATGTCACTATGTATTGTCACACAAAAATATGTCTTTTGATTCCATATAATCAGAAAACACAAAAAAAAATTAAATAACTCAAAAATTAAAAAAGAGAGGATCGATATTCATTACCTATATCACCAAATGCTGATCCTGGTGGTAGCAGCATGTCCGGGTCCCCCCGGAAATCTATCCCCGCATAGGGGTAGTCATCGATGGAAACTATCTGTCATCGCCATCATGGAAAGAAGTCAGCTGGATAGGGGTTGGCCACCCTACCTCCCCCCAGTCTGCGCATAGCATCTACCCAATGCCGTTGGGATGGATATCGAACCCCTTGAAGAGGAACGTCTACTCTGGGGCTCAATCCTGGAACACGCTTGAAGAAAAACGTGCTCAATACACTGCTGAACCCGAAGTTCCGCACTCTTCCTGCCTTACACTCACCGAGTTGATGTTTCATGTTGCTCAATAATGTAGTGCTCCAGTCATAGATCATGGGTCTTATGCACTCCACTGCATAGAACATCAGAGGCAACGAGGCCTGGTGGAGTGATGCCAAGCCTGCTATCCTACCCAATGTCAATAGTATGTCCTTTAGGCCCAGCACCTATATAGCGTTGGTAGGGACCTGACTCCCCACCTTCTCTATGTCTGGATAGCAGTACACCACAATGTACTCATCGATATTTAGGCCACCTCCTAGCCCACCACAAGACTGAAAGTTCACTACCTCTCCCTGTCAGGAAAGCCCAGTAATGAAGTATATATCCTCCACCTCTATAGTGAGGGACATCCCATCTATCTAGAAGGACTCCTATTCTGGATCCCGGTAATCCACCAGCATCTACAGTAGTCTTGGTTTGGCCCTAAAGCCATCAAGACACCAAAACTTATAGAGTCCACGTGCATGTAGAGCTTGTTGAGCCATTAGATCGGCCCTTACTACTTCCTCTACCTCACCATGTTCACACTCTCTCCACTCTAGGACCATCCTACATAAGCAATTACAAATTTTCCCATTATATTATTTAAAAAACCTTATGTGCGGCCTCATACGCAACTGTTTTCAAAATAGCCGCATATGTACATGAGTATGTGGGAATTTTCCACGTATATCCAACCCTATATGCAGAAAAACCCTCGATTTCTGCATGGGCCGCAATGCCCTTTTTAGTTTGGCCTAGAAATCTTAATTAACCATGGAATTTGATAAAAATTGCATTGAAATGGAAGAGAAGAGCATGGGTAAATACCTGGAAGAAACGGTAGTGGATTCCGCTGGCTGGATCTCCTGGAATTCGCTGTTGAAAATATGAGCTCAAATGGGCAAAAGTTTCAAATGTTTTATAATATTTTGAATTGTTTACTATTTATAGAAAATTTTCAAATATTTGAAAATTTTTACCCCCTTTCCTATAGTTTTGATAATTTCTAACCATTTTGGACCAATTTTGACATAATTCATGATGTAGAGGACCTTTTCCAGTGTCGTTTCAGCCGTTGGATTGACCCATTCATGTCGATCTCAGGTATCATGTCTAAACTGGCATATAGGTTAGGTTTCATCACTGTTTGCATTTTGCATGGCTGTATGACCATTTCATCGTGAACTTAGGTACAAACCCACTCTATTGTGTCACAGAACCTTCTTGCTGTTTTAAAAGTGGCATGATATAAGTGGTAGAGCTTCACCTTACATGGGTACCCTAGTTAGTGCCTTATTTTCATTTGGTGCCCATGCTGAATTTTTCTCCTTTAGGGTGTGGGAGTATGTTGTATATTACTTCCATGACATTTCGCAAGAGCCTCATACTCCTCTTGATCTTTTGCTAGCCTATTTCCCTCAGGACTCCCTCATGCCAAGTTGTGAATGCATTATCATGAGCTTTTCCTACCTTATTGAGATTTATGCTAGCTTCCCTGACATTGCGTTTCATCCATATAGCTCAAGCTTGTCTCATGTCTAGCCACGCAGAGCCATTTTTTATATCCTTCGCAGCTTGTTTCCCTTTTTACCGGGAGGGAATTTTCCCCCAAGTGTCGATATCCTCCACATATATCCTTGCATTGAGCATAGGTATGTTCCACTTCTTGGAACTAGTTTGTTTTCCCTTATGACACTCGTCCCCTCCTAGTCTATAACTATAAAGCAATTTTATTATTTTTCAAGCTTTTTAAATAATTGAAAAAGTCCAAAAAAATCAAAAAACCAAAAATCCAAACAAGGAAAGATGTTATCTTTGGCAGCTGTCGAGTCATGTCGCCTTTGAATAGAGCACTGTATATCACATCCACTAGTTGGGTTTATAGTTTGAATTTAGGAGCTGTACTTGTTTGTCTAAGTTTATCTCCACCAACTAGTTAAGGTTCCAGTCCCCATGGAGCCTCTGTCGATGCCTCCTGTGTCGCAAAGATGTCCCAGTTTGTATATCGAGTCTATGCTACCTTTATTCATTTACTATGTGCCGTTATTCTCTTCTTTGAAGGAATTTGAAGCCTGATTCGGCCATTCCTCAGTTATCTTGACTTTGCATGTCGGCCATTCCCGGTACAGTTACTAGTTCTTGTACCTTATGATCGAGTCCTTCCACATTATACAGCTTTGTTAAGTACCTCATGTTGGATGATGGGGGATGCCTTAATTCCCTCCTTCCAGTGGATTTCATCCCATAGACTTCAGATCATTTAGTCTGGGATTGGAATCTAGAGTCATTTTGAGTGCCTTGAGACTTGTAGTCATCAGTGGTAGGTTCTCTCGCCATCGACAGTCTTTGGGAATACATCAATGTCCCCTAATCGATGGATCCTCTCAATTGTTCGACCTCCACAATTGTTCACACTTGTTAGTTTGCACTCTAGTACCTTGATTCCCATTTTCATTGTCGGTGGGTGATCTCGTGTATGTTAACGGTATACATTAATGACTAGTAATCAGACGATGGACTACTATGTTCGACCTCGACACCTCTATTCACATAGTAGGACATGTACTCGTAGCGGTTTGTGTAGAAGAATTTCCAGATTGGTGGCATCTCTTATATGCTACCTCCTTGATCGTGCCAGTGTTCATGAGATTTCAGCTCTCATGGCTTGATTCCAGTATATGTCAAAAATTTCCAGCCACTATGGAGATCTTGATCTATTATATATTCAGCCATTATGGAGATCATGGTCCTTTGTATATCTTCATCATGGAGATTTTAATCTATGTATATTGTATGTGGTGATGACCATTTATGTGATATTTTGTATCATGCCTATTCATGGCCATTGTACTCTTATGTATCCGGGACTGCTATATGTATTTGCAGTTATGTGCAGAGTTGTATCATTATACTATGCTGATTGGGTGGCTGGTCTTCCATTTGGGATCCTTCATCACTCCACTTCTAGGATGGACTTGTAATGTATTTCAGCCATCGTATGACCCCTCTGACCTCACACCTTAGGGGGCATCTGTTATATCTGATTTCACCACTCCAGGTGAATCACACTTTGTATGGCCTTCCCATGTCCCGTTGTAGACTCCGTAGACCCCTTGGACCATTTTTTGTCCTTTGATGTTTCCTTGATCATCCCTAAAACCATGTGAAAAATGATACACACGACTTTTAAACCTATAATCGCGTATATACACAGGTTTGACCACTAAAACTGCGTAAATGGGACGTGTACAAAATCCAAATCCTTTTGGAGTTTTCCTTGACATGGATACAACTCACTTGACTCCTGGCCTTCCCTATGCCTTGAGATCACTCGAATTCAACCTTTCATTACCTCTTTCAAAAGCTATATAAGGAACTCTATGGTACATTGAAGGCATATGAGAGAATTGAGAGTAAAGAAACTATAGTACATTGTTGTCAGAACTTATGCTTGAGTCCGCATCCCTTTGTCCCTTGGAGCACTTTTGTGTTCTTCCCAAGCTTGCCTTTTGCTTGTGAGCTTGCTATCGAGATATGGAGGATTGAGGTGGTGGAGGCCCAAGTGGGGGATTCAGTTTCTTCAATTCATAGACATGCCGACAAAGGTTGTATCTATTGTAATATCTGATTTATATTAATAGAAATATCTTTTCCTGTCCAATAATGTGTGTTTGAATGAATATTTTATCCATGGGATGTTTTCAAATGCTTATACATTGTTGATTATTAATGCTAGAATAGATCTAACACCATGATATATAGAATGCTTGTATTGTTTACTTGTTGTTGAGGAAGTAATTTATCATATCAAGCTGAAGTTGGAAAGCTGAACGGGGATCTACTTCAACCGTCCAGAATAAGGTACAAGGTCTGATCCTTTGGTGTTAGACATTTATTTTCTATTGCATAGAGTAAAGAATTGATTTCTGGAGTTAAGCTGTCTGTTTTGGTACCCCAAGCCATATGAATTTCTCTCCGTAACATCCACCTTCGACTTTCCTTTGGCGGAAATGATTTTTAGGCCTTTGATATTTTCCATGGCACATCCATACTGTCCATTTCTTGTTATTATTCAACTAAGAGCGAATCTCTTCATCCATAAGAATTTTCAAAGTTAGAAATCATAATTTCTTATGTATTTGGTCATTCTGGATCTGAAAATGTCGTTTCAAACACCTGGAGACCTTCATCAAGAGTTGTTGGCCACTTTTCCCCACTTGTGCGACCTAGGTTTTGCATAGCCCGCCGATCCAACAACTACCTGAGATATCGGCCTGATAGAGAAAGCCCCATCGAAAACACCTACGAAGCAGGTGCAGTCTGACTCAAGATATCTCATAGATAAGTAACTGCCAAAACCATGTTTCCACGATTTTCGGGGAAGTATAGTCCCTTGGCTCGCAACCAAGGATCTCAACAAAGGCAGTAGAGTGGTTGGATAGAGGAGTTGGTTCTGCACAAATGAGCACAATTGTATGTCATCACATGCGACCTGACTTTCCTTTCTCCTTCACAGCTAGTGAAACTTGTGCGGCGCAGATGAATCACATCAATTGGCTTTATGACTCGAGTAGGGATTCAAAACATAAATTATCTAGAATGAAGTACAATTATACAAGTTCAATTCAGCCAGGCATTTTGTTCATCCATTTACCAATTGCAAGAAACTAACAGAAACTGAACCACATTTAGCATTATACTGAAGCATCTATTAATCAATCACATAAACATTCACCACATCAAGTATTCATTTGGACACCAGAAATAACATGGAAACCCATTTGGGAAAAACCACCAAGGTGCTCTTCATCTAGCATGCGAAAGGATATAGCACCTTGCAGTTTGCGAGATGTAGACTAATCTTGAGATATGTCTTTAAGTTCAGACTCATAGTTCTCACGCTCTCTGTCTTATTTCTCCTAATCTACTACTATTACCTATAGATCTACACATAGCCTAGATCGACTCTCCTAGCATCTACGGTGCTCTAGTAGAGATTTTTCCTTTCACTATTCTAATTACGTTTTCCTAGATCTTCTCTCTACAACTGTATAGAGCTCTCGTCTATTAAATCCATTCCATAATTATGACTAACAAAAATCCAAACTTCTAAATATTACATCTCTTCTATTTATAACATTGTACATGACCACACTAGTTCGACTGCTTACAGGTAGTCTGTTAACTGTCACCATCAATCACCCCCAGGCTACAGCTGTGGTGATCATGACTCGACACGAGGCACTAATAGCCTTACTTACAGCATGCTTTCACTCATGTGGAATCCACCAACTTAAGCTGGATTTTGCACCTAGGATATCCTTGTCACTTTTCGGTCATTTCCCCTCGTGTGTGCTTCCACGCTTTCCTTTCCTTTGCCTCACACTTCTCTGCTTTGCCTTTGCAGGCCGTTTCTATCCTTTGCGTTCTTCCTTTGATTCTATCATGCATGCGGTGCACTTTCCTTGGCTACGCGTGTGAAGTTCCTTCTTATGCCCCTTTCCCTGGGCCAACAAGCCCCCAACACTCACTTGTGGCTCATCCTGAGCCACTAAGCAAGGGACATATGAGCGACCCGATCTACGTGGTTTCTTTTGAAAAATATAGATATTTTTTTTATTTTTTATTTAGTTTCGGCTGGATCTTATCTTGTACAGTCCTCTCCTTTTTTTTTCTTTTGTTTTTTTTGACTTGGGCCTACACGACTTCCTCTTCAGTCTATTCTGATAATTCTATGCCCATAGCTTGCTATGCATATGGCTGGGCCCTTTTGATGGTACTTCTATTGTTCTACATCATGTTCCTATGTGCCCTTATTTGTGTTTGCGTTATTCTTCTCCTGTTTCTTCTCAGAGCTCTTCTGCGGTCTCCATTGTAGCTATATCTATCCTTATAAGTTGGGATGCATCACGAATTCTTTGCTGGAACTGGGATAGAATAGGTGTAATTTGTTTGATCTCCTAGAAAGCTTCTTCTTCCTGTTGCTTGAGTTCATGCACTGTGCCGCTACTTGGGTGTTCCGACGAGGTACTCGGCAGTGCATGAGTGAACTCGTGGATGCGCTGCTGAACTGGCTGAATTAACTTTGTTATCCTTTTAGCTTCAGCCTGCTATTCAGTTGTTTCCTTGTTGAACATGGTTTCCTGGTCACACAAGGTTCTGGCCTTATCGAGGAGCTCCTTAAGCTCAGTGCCCCGTGTGATTTTCTCTTTCGTTGGTAACTTATTAATCTTGGATTTTAGTACCAATATCTATAAATCTACTTGTCATGCTTACTTGGGAAGTTTTTTTTCCACTACATCATCGATGAGTTACTCCCATGCTATAGAAATTATCTCAACTACCTCTGCACAAACATGCTCAGCTTCCCTCAGTTGAGAAACTGCTTGAGTTGTGGATTGTTGCGTTTGCTACAACACTTTTAGGGGTGTGCCAAGAGATGGGTGGATTTTCATCTCCCAGATCTCTTTCTGGAGGTCTGCGGCCATCTTGGAGAGACATCTCAATTGATCCACCGGTTTGACCTCAGACTCTTCTACCTTGTCGAAGAGTTACGCCACTGCTTCCTTTATTGCTTATTCTATCGAAGCTTGCCTCTAGGCTTGGGCTGCCATATCTGCATGTTGGCGGTTGATAATTTCCTTTCACTCCCTCACTTTCCTGGTTTCCTTAGCTACATAAGAGGTAGCTGCAGTTTCACAAATTCTAATTTCTATTGCAGCGGTCTGTTGAATAGAGTATATCTGCGGAAACGTTAAGTTTGAAAAATTTAAAATCAATGTGTCCAAGTTATTGAGACTTGCCTCATTCTCTTTTCCTTTCCTAGATAATGCCTCTGCAGGAATTTCTATTTTTATGGGTGGGATCATGATTGACGTCACTAACGCATTTGAGTGGGAGACACCATGGGTTCTATCCTACATGGTGTCTCGCACTTCAGTGATAGTCCGCGCAAGCTAGTTAACCTTTGTGGTGATGGAGGCTGTCCAATTGGTTTTCTTGGTCATGAGTTGTCCCGAAGTTTTCTCTGTGACTTTGGTGATAGCATCATCCAAAAGGGTCAAGTTCACATCTAGTATGTCTCTAACATAGGTTCAATTAACCTTCTGCCTCTTGCTATATGGGAAGCTCAGCGTGTCTTCATCTTCCTCCTCCTACATGGGCTACTTGCCCCTCTTTTTCTAGGCTTGCTTGGTGCTCAAATATTCACTTATAGCAAGGCCATCTAGGTTGTCATTGGGTATATTGTGCTTATCTTTCATGTCATCTTCTTGGGAGTCATCCTGGGGCTCCTGCATACTGGTACTAGAATTATGCTGGCATGGGTTTTCTGGTGGAGTCTCCTATAGGACTTGTTGTCGTGTAGGTACCTTCTCCTGATAGGTAATCCATTCCTGAGGCCACTCTTTGATTTCTCGCTCAATGTCCGCATCCCTAAGGATGAAGAATGTTGGAAGGGATTTCTTATTGGGGTCCCCTCATGGTTGCAAGATGATGTTGTGGTGTGCTGCATGGAATTTAATGAATGGGTACTTTGCAACCATTGCAGGAGTCAACCGGTACTACACACACACTATTTTATAGAGCCTTTCTCCCTGTAGGAAAAATAAAATTCCGGCATCATTCTTGTTCTTACTGTCCTTGTGATCCCATAGGTTCTGGTAAGGCCTTCCAAGAATATATAGGGGGGTATCCATCGGATGATAGCCTAGTGGGGGAGCCCATACTACAAAAGAAATTAAAATTAAAAGTCATGAGAAGTGAAACTTAGTTGTGGGTTGTTCCTATGCTTCTCATGCATCATCCAATTGTTTTTTCAAGAGGAACTGGGACGAGTTAATGTGCACATTTTTCTATGAGTTCTAATGTTGCAGCCATGCATTCATCCGACCTCATTTTACACAAGACCTTGCTACACAAGATCTTTGCTACTGCTTGTACCACATTATCCTCAATGGAGCTGATGAGAAAACCCTTTCTACCATGGATGAGCTGATATTTAGTTTTCATATTGTTCTTTTCTGTCTTTTCTCCCTCATTAGACAAGTATAGGGCTGGGTCTATTCCCTTCTGCAACAGACCGGTAATTTCCGAAATCAAGTCCACCGTCACCTCATATGGTTTGTTTAGCCAAAGGTAGCCACCATGGAAGCACACACGCAGTTGCTTCACATACATGTCGACTAGTCCAGAGTAGCCAAAGTGGGTCATAAGAAGTAGGTTTAATAGAATGGACTGCTCCAATCCACACGCATACTCTACTGTAGAGACAATGTCTGCGTTCGGTGGCTGGCTAGGTTTTACTTCCATGAATTGATCTCTTGAGATGTCTAGCTTTTGAGTATCATAATATTCAAAATTTAATACCTGGATATTGGGCAAGATGGGATCCTAGGGTTTCGGGCTATCTTGGGGTTTTGTGACACCATTTGGAATAGTGGGTTCTTCTAGCAGCTCAGGAATGCTGACTATTACTGCCTCGATACTAGGATTTCTAAGCAGTACATAGGGTGGTAGTAAGTTCTTTTGCTCTTTACTAATTTCCATTTTTGGTGATGATGGCCTAACTGGGTCGGATCTATGAGATTTAGGTATTTTTTCCCCAATTCCGAAGGAACTTGGGGGGTCGATATTCAAGGATTTCATAGGGAGAACCACTTGTGCTCCCACTGGTTGCACTAATGGTTGGGAGGTAGTTACCTATGTGAGATAACTTCCTCCTTGCGATGGATGTGGCAGACTTTGCAGTGGCTTTTTTATTATCCTCAGCTTTGGGACTACCTTCGACCTTTCTTGAGTCTTCTTCATCTTCTTAGGTGGCTAAACTGGGTCAAGTTGTCCTTACTAGAGTGCTCACTATGGTTGTAACATTTTATTGAGGAAGGTCTTTGGATTTGAAGGATGGCTTGGTCTGTGCAGCAGCCTCAGCTCTTTTTGTTGCTGGTTTGTTAAAGGAATGTAGAAGTTTTACGGTGGAAGACAAGGATAGATTATAGGCGTCGAGTCTTTAAGCTGACTAGATAGAGTGAAGGACCCTCTGGCAGATCACATAGGCTCGTCCTTTGCATGCTTAAGCTCCATTATGCATTTGTCAGGCTAGTGAAGGCAATCTACTAGATGTGACGAAAATTTCCACCACCTTTTTCCTTGGGCCTACCACTTTAATGCTACTTGAACATTTAGCGGTACCATATATTTTTAAAATTACCACTACCCTTACTGAATGTCAGTGCTTTCCATCCATTTGTCAGTTTTGGCCAGCTATCTTGTGAAAAAAATATGCCACCATTTTTTTTTTGCGTAGTATGGCTTTATGGGCTCATGTCATAGTCATGGCGATAGGGTTTTAATCAACTTCCATTGATCATGCCCAATACTAGTGTTCCATCTAGATTATGTAGTTTTATTGCACCTGCTTCAGTAATATGCACAACTATGTATGGACCTAACCAATTCATTTTGAGCTTACCTAGATGCTTGAGAAACTTACTATCATACATAAGAACAAGTCCACCAACCTTGAACTGCTTTGTTGTGATGTGCCGGTCACGTCAGGATTTTTGTCACTACTTTTCCACATTCTGATGGAATCCTTCAATAAATTAGTCTTCTTCCATTTGAACCAGCTGTGTCAGCCTCTCTTCTATAGCGCCAGTATCTATCATCTCCGTGATTGTAGGAATTCGCAAGCTCGAGACAATATATTCCATGGGCACAACTGCTTCTTGTCCATAGACTAAAAAGAAATAGGTGTATCCAGTTAGTTTTTTTCATGTTGTTCTATAGGCCCATAATACTGATGAGACTTTCTGTTCCCAATCATCTCTCCGCACATTACATACTTTGGTCAACGCATTCTCAAGTACCTTGTTGAATGCCTCGACGGTTCCATTTGCTTGAGGATGGTAGGGTGTTGTTTTCTTGTGTTGGATTTGGAATTCTGCAGTTAGTTCAACAATTAGCTTATTTACAAAATATGTACCTTAGTCGCTAATTAGGATTTTGGGACAACCAAATCTTGTGACAACATTCTCAAAGAGGAAATGGCCTACAGTTGCAACAGTACAATATTTTATAGGTGCAACCTCTACCCATCTTGTCAAGTAATATGTAGCAGTGATGATATAACGTGCATCGGTTCATTTTCCTGATGGACTAATAGGGCCAACAAAATCCACTTCCCAATTGTCAAAGGCTTGCAGTGTAATTTGTGGCGTAAGTGGCATTTCGTCACGTCGCGATGGTTTCCCCTTTCTTTGAAACTTGTCGCAACTACGACAGTATTTTCTTGTATCCATATGTATCATTGGCCACCAGAGTCCAGCTTGCAAAATCTTGCGTACTGTTTCTTTTCCGGCATAGTGTCCTCTTGAAACACCCACATATGCTTCTGCCATTACCCATTTTATTTCATGCTCAAAGACACATCTTCGCAGTATTTCATCTGGCCCCAGCTTATAGAACTGTCCTGCTATTAGCGTGTAGTCTGAGGCCTTGACAACTAGTTGTTTCTTTTTCCATATTGAATAATCTTCAGGTGCATACCCTATATTAAGTAAGTGTATAATCACATCAAATTCTTTATCAACAATATCTATAGCAAATAGCTGCGCATCCAGTAAAGTGTCCTCTAGGCTGGTGGGTTCCTCCCCACTTTCAATTCATGATAAGTGGTCAGGCCCAACATTTAGTCATCTTGGCTTCACAATGACTTCAAATTCAAATTGGCATATTCCCCCCCACCCCCCCCAACACTGGCTTATTGACCAGGTATTTTAGTGTAAAATGATCAGAGAACATTTTGAAGTGTCCCCCCAATAGATAATGTCTAAATTTTTGTAGCGGATAGACCATTGCAATCCCTTCTCTTTCAGTTGTGGTATAATTTTTCTCTGTCATTGATAGTTTCCTACTAGAAAATGCGATCGGGTAGTCAATTGTGCCATCTGCTGGTTGGGTTAACACTATGCCAAGCACAATCGATGAGGCATCAACATGTACATGGAATTATTTTTTCCAATCTATAAATATTAATATTGGTGTAGTAGCCATTTCACCCTTTAGTTTATCCAGACTCTCCTGGCATCTTTCATTCCATTCGAACTTGGCATATTTTTTTAATAGTTTCTCCATTAGGGTGGTTATCTATGCATACCCTCTTATGAATTTCTGATAATACCCAGTGTGTCCCAATGTAGACCTAATTTGCGTGACTGATGTGGGTGGAGGCAAGTCCAGGATAATTGCTACTTTCACAAGGTCAACCAAGATTCCATCGCAGCATACTACATGGCCCAGCAGTACACTAAAAGGTGCACAGAAGATACATTTTCTCAAGTTCAGCACAATTTGATACTAGTGACACCTATCCAACATCATGCACAAATTTTCAATATGGTCTCTTACCAGAACAAAGACTGTCCAGTCATCAAAGTATACTTCAAGAAACTTGTGAATGAAATATTTAAAAAAAGATACTACTATTCGAGAAAAAATTTAAAGGGCATTTTTAAGGACAAAGGGCATTATCATGTATTGGTAGCATCCCCATTCTATTACAAAGGTTGTCTTGTGTTGATCTTCTTGTGCAATTCAGACCTGATGGTATCCTGAGAAATCGTCTGTGAATGAGTACATTTATTGTCCACCAACACTTTCCAAAATCTCATCCATGAAGGGTGTAGGAAATGGATCATGCAAGCAGGCATCATTTAGTTTTCTTAGGTCGACACAGATTGTGACTTCACTTGTTTCCTTTTTGTCCTAGATGAATATGGGGCTTCTCCATTCTGATTCTTCAACTGGCTCAATAATTCCTGCCTCTAACATGTGATCCAGTTCTGATTTTACTTTGTCCTTATAGCATGGGTTTAATCTGTATGGTCATTGTTTCACTGACCTTGCATCGGGTTTGAGTAGAGTTTTCATTTCACCCAAATCTCCTACTATTCCCTTCATCTCCCTAAAATTTGTCGGGAATAGGTCCTAAAATTCATGTAATAGATCGGTGATTTTGGCTACTGTTTCTTCATCCTAGTAGTCTCCAATGTTCGCAAATTTCGTGTTGTCCTCCGATCCAATGTTAACCTTTTTAATCTTTAGAAGTTTAATGAACTATTCACTGGAAATGTCGCTTCCTTCTACCTCACATGATCCTTTCGATTCAGGGATATTAATGTTGGTCAGATCATCATTCAGGTCCAGAAAGATATTATATCATGTCATACAATGTTGGACTGTCTCACAACATTGGTGGGAATGTGAAGCACAAGGTTGAGAATACACAATCTCTAGTGGGATCTCAGAGAATATTTTTTCCTTAATAGTTTTCAGTGCAATATCAACTGTAGGTTGTTCATCCGCAAACTAGAATGTGTAAGTGAATTTCTGCACAACTTCTTCCAATTCCCTTGTCTCTTGGTGTAGCTACAATGGATGCATACCAACCTTGTAGCATCGTCTCAAGAGTATGAATGAAATGATGAACCCACTCCTGTTGAGGGTAGTTAAAGAATGTTGTGGAACAATGTTCCAAATGTTTGACAGGATTGGATAACCCTGTATATCTTTGGGTTACAGTTGTAATTTCTTCTTTGAACCTTACTTCTAGCATCCTTCTACATTGTGGCCATTTAGTTATGGTGCTTTTATGCATACCCCACCATCGTCTGGGTGTAGCTTTTAATGCAAAGTCCAGTGCAGAAAGTCGTTGTGGCTCTGTTACCAGTTCTTCAAATTCAGTAAAGAATTCTACTAAGTTAGGCAATCCTTCATATGTGGGTAGGGGTTGTGACTGAGTTCCTACTCATCTGACAGACTTAGTTATCCTGGAACATTTTCTCACTGAGACTTCATGTAATTGGTTCTGCCACTTCTCCACTGCCTCTCTTGAGTTTGATGTACATGAACTCTAACATTTCCAACTTAGGTTACCATCTGCAGTAGGATTTATATAGTCTTCCTAGAGGGTGGTTATATTGTAGATGGTGTCTAGGTGGTCACCATGCCCTTCGTTGAATATCAGTTCAACATACCTCGGTCCTTCTAGTGGGTCAAGGGGTGCAATGACCCGCATCTCATCATATTCAAATTATAGGATCCTTCTTTTGAAATTTATGATCGTTTGGTTTTCCATTTCCCAGTCAATCCCAAGAAATGCAAGGTATCGGGTGGTATCGTGTACTATGTCTATGACTTTTAAGTCCATAAAAGTGCATAATGCTTCAATGTCCACTTGAACTTGACCCAACCTACCAATAGGGATGACCTTTTCTTGATTTTCAAGCCTTAATTGAATGGGAGACCATTCTAAGGGTGGCTTGCCCATGATTTCCCACGTTTGGCACATTAAAATGTTGACATCAGATCCCAAGTCAAGGATGATATAGTCCATATCATAATCACCAATTTGTGTGGTCATCCTATGTTCATGTCCTGTCTTGAGCTTGGTCTTGATACTATTAACCTTATTTGGCAGAGGGTCTCCCTCTGGAAGTGTATCGATGAGTGCTTCTAGTTCTGCAATTGCTTCCTTATCCTTTATTATCTCTAAACAATTTGACAAGAAAGGTTTAAGTTTACTAACCTTATCTCCAATTTTGTCTGTACTTCATTGTTCAAATATCTTCTGGAATCTTTCAGACATATATTTCACTTGGCTTGAGGTATATGGTTGTTCTGCACCAATGAAATCTGGGCACACATCCATGAATATGTGCTTTTGTTCTTGAATGTCAATTGGTGTTTTATTCTTTGTGGCAGGTCGCACCTGGGGTTGCGCATGCATTGGAAGATCTGTCTGCACGGCTTGGTCTCCACCTATTGTAGAACCTCCCCTCGTGACCAATGACACATTGGGTTCTCGTGGTTTAGCGACTATAATCTATATGTGGATTGGGAGCATTCGAAATAGGATTTGGTGCAAGGTTTGGTACAGGGTTTGGTACCGGTTTGGCTGGTCCAAGCATCCGAGCTTGCCATCGAGCAATGAGCTATGAGTATTGCTCCACATTGTGATCCTATCTGTAGTATGGGAAAGTCCTTGCAGGTTCTAGGCAGTCCCTAGCATAATTCCTAGGTACTCCATAATTGTAGCATACAACTGGCCCTCTTCCCCAGTTGAATTCTCCTCCTCCCTGGCCCCTAAAATTTCCACCCCCCCTTTGAGGTGGTTGTAACAAGTATTGCGGTTGCTAGTACTACTGATGGTGCAAGTTATACAGGGACGTATTCTGAAACTGGGGTGCCATCTGGAACTGCTCTGGATATGGGAATTGCGGTGCAGCTTGAAACTGAGAAGGAGCCTGGAACTGAGGGGGGTCTGTTCAATCTTTACTTGCTCTTTCGTCTTCATCAAATATGCATCTACCATTTTCTCCCTCATGAGTTGGTAAGCCCTACAATCCTTTTCATCATGGCCTACATATTTATAAAATTTACAATATAGACTAGTGGGTGTACATACCATCTTGTGCATAAATAGGAAATCAGTGTCCCGGTGTCCTCTTGTTTGGCATATATTACACCAAGGTATTCCTTGGATATTCAATGGGATTGGCCCACCAAACGAGATGTATTTCATATATGCAGGGCATTCATCTTTGGTATGTCCGTTATTCTGGCATCGGGTACACCAGAGGTCTTCGTGTGCTTATTTTCCCCTTCATTAGAGGAAATTTGGGGTCTAAAATGGGCCTCCTAAGGAAAATAATAAAATAAAAGTTAAAATAATAAAATAATAGTTATTAATTTTGGAGAAAGAATGAAAAAAACTACTTTTTGTGTTCGTATTTTTGACATATCTCCCTATTTTTTTACCCAAATTCTGAGGGGGAGAGCTCTTTGGATGTGGAATTTAATTCCACATCCAATGAGTACCCACACCACATACTTTTGATGGACCCCGCTACCCCAAAAACAAGAAATTCCTGAAAAAACGTGATGATGACATCATCATCACGTTTTTTCAGGAATTTCTTGTTTTTGGGGTAGCGGGGTCCATC